>JAKGSA010000347.1:16928-125946 GCA_033558755.1 Philaethria dido | reverse complement strand
ATCGAATAGTATGTGACTGACACTATTTACTATGGTCCAGGCATGAGGTTCGTTCATACTGGCTCGATTCAAAGTAAATATAAGGATGGACATAGCACCTATATGATTATATACATATACAATATTTATTAGAAATGCTATTTGTATGTTGTTTCAACTAAATCTAATTTTTGATAAAAAAATATATTCGAAGAAGCAGAAATACTTTTATAGTATAGAATTTGAACCTACACTTTTAGCAGCCAATAGTTAAACTAAACAGGCATAAACATTTACTCGTACGTTCTAAATATAAACATTTACTCAAATTGAAATAGACATCACAACCAATCTCATTAGAATCAAACGTTCCACTGCGATATGATAGCCTATTAAAGTTACTATTTGCAAATAAAAAGGCAAACTTATTGAATAATTAATTTAATCAGCCAAGATTTATGATTAGCGAGATTCAGCCGTAAATACGCTGAGTGCATCCCTAACTTCTCAACATCAATATTCAACTGAAGCGTTTATTATCATATCTCATTATACGAGTTAGTGCTTGTACAGGGTAGCAGCCCCTTCTTAGGTTATGACCTTAGAAGTAAGCACTAAATTTAGATCTTAAAACAACGACACAATGTAAACCTTAGTTATGTTTCTTAGAGTAGTTTATTGAACGGTGGCGTATACTTGTAAAGTCGAGATTCAGTTTCGAAATGCAATTTGGAAATGAGATCCGGAGGGTAGATGTTACCCTTAAGGGGTGTAGGGGGGATGGGGCCTTACCGCTATTATTTATAAGGGTGGGGTCAGTCGACGGATCGTTGGCTAGCTATAGCTTTGCTCACTGCAGCCGGCAACGTACGTAAGCGTATCTGTAAATTGTTTTGTTGTATTGATTAGACCATCTAATTCTGTAATGCTGATTTATTAAGACTGCTAGTGGATAAATCACTTTTGGTGTGAAACTTTTTGTTGCTAGGTTAGCTGTTATTTGTTTAATTTTTGATGTTTTGTTATTTTTCTTATGATTTAATATAATAGTTTTGTCGTGGCATAAGCGTGCTGTAAACACGACAGGTTGTGGGTTCGATTCCCACTCCAGGAAATGTAAAATTTTAGTATTTTCATTTCCTGGATTTGGTAACAAGGCAAAGCGCGGCGTTCAGTTCCGCTACTCAGCACGCAATGCCTAAATTCGGCGGAAAGTGGGGAACGGTGTGTCTTAACACTAGATTCTCCGGGTCCCTCTGTCTATCCTGCTATACGCGGGATATAGCGTGAAGCTAAAAAAAACATATATTTTTATTTTCCCGCTCTGATGAGAGAAAGAGTTACGTTGAATTCCGTCAATTAACACGTAACGTCTCGTTCTTGGGCGGAAAGCGTTAACTTAGTGTGATACTAAATTCTCTTTGACTACCCTGCTAAGCGGGAAAAACCTGAAGTTACCTTTTTACTAAGTTGTTATGCTTCCTACTTGGAGGTCTGTGAAGAGCTTTGTATATCTATGTTAGAATTAATATTAAAGTAAGAGTTTGTAGTAGAAGAAAGGTCGAAAGATCAAAATTATTTTAATTGAACAAATGAGACATATATAAGAAAAATATTGAGAGTTCATTTGATTATGATTTTTATTGATTTTTTATTAATTTTTATTTATCATGGGACACTCGATTATACAACGTTTTAAAATTAGACTTGTTTTTCTCTACGCCAGTGCCGTTACGCTCTGGTGTCATTTTTTATCAAGATTGATTGATGTGAGTTAGTAGGTCACTAATATAAAATGTGTTTTGCTATTTGTTTTTTTTAAATCACAAACCTTACGCCAATTGTCTTTGAGAACGTGTTGCTCTCTATTCCCTTCGATATCACTAAAATATTTATAGAAGTTATGCCTATTAAAGAAGTACATATGTAGGTATACCATACATTTTAACATACATGAATTGAGCTAACACCGCTAGTAAATAGTCAAAAGTTAGTCTTTACTTGACAACCTAGTGTAAAAACATCATTGGTAATTTTTCTTTCAGTCAAGACTTATTGCGAGCGAAGTGGCGGAGCTCAACGCCGCATTCTGTCTTATAGGAGCTAGCAAATTAAAAAAAACTTAAATATAATCATTCACCGATTACAATCAAACATTGTTCCACTGAGCCACTATAGAAACTATAAAATATATATAATTTTTCATATATTTCGTTGTTATATAAATTTTCTTCATATTTTCTTATACAATACTACTGACTTAACATGTTCACGTTAGTAAACAGTTGCAAACGTATTCAAATGTTCGCCTCTTGTTGTATTGCGTCCAGGGTGTACCAATTAGTCGAGAATCTAGATACATTCGATATTTGTACGTGATATTATTACTATATTTTGTATGGTAGTGTATTTCGTGTGTGTTTGTCTGTGTTCTAATATCATATAAAGTAATATATACAGTTGGGGGTCATCGTGGTACATTGCGACAATGACTGACTATAATTGCGGTTGGTTGTGGGTTTTTTGCAGGGAAAATGATTATATTTAAATTATTTTTATATCCAGGAAATGTAAAATTTAGCATTTTCATTTCTTGGGTTTGGTAACAAGGCAAAGCGCGGCGTTGAGTTCCGCCACTCAACACGCAATGCCTCAATTTGGCTTAAAGTGGGGAACGGAAATGTTGAAAGAGAATGGAGTGTCTTAACACTAGGTTCTCTGGTTCCCTCTGCCTACCCCGCTATGAGCGAGATACAACGTGAAGTAAAAAAAAATATATATATCGCAGGTCTGGTAAAACAAAACGCGGCGTTGAGTTCCGCTACTCAACACGCATTATGTTGATTTAAGGCGCAAATTGAAGAACAAAATATTTTGACACTTGTTTCTGTCTGTCTACCCTGCTGTGTGGGAATGAGCGTGAAGTTGAAAAATAAATAATACATTGAGATCGTCGTGGCGCAGTGTCAATGAATACAATGGTTTTGGGTTCGATTCCTATTTAAAGATATGAGTATATTTAAACTCCTTTTGTTTTCCCGCTCCAGTATGATCACGTGCGAAATTGGAGTCTGTAAACGTGTAATGTGTTGAAATTGATCGTAAAGTGAATAATAGAGTGACCGACTTGCAAAAAGTCAAGAGACAACAAGAAATTTCTCTGAGAAAAAAGTGATTTATAGTATTACTACTTACTGATCTTTGTTATTTTAATACATGTCTCTTATACAATAATTTATGCCGGTGGCAGCTTATGTTTGAAATTTCACTTAGAGCAGTGGGACAACATTTGACTGTAAATACCACTAAGTGTGGGTTCGATTCCCACTCGAGGTATTGAATAATAATCTTAAATTATAAAAATAAAGGAGTTGATTTTAAGTTATAATAGACACTATGGGTTATTTACAATAAGTTATCTTCAGAAACTTTTCAAGAGGTAGAGAATGGAGTGTCATATCAATAGGTCCTTGCTATCTTTCCCTACCTCGGTAAATATGGAAAATGCGTAAAGATAAAAACCCAAGTATTTTTTTTCGTAAAAAGCCAAAATCGTTTGAACTACCTTCATACAGCCGCAGGGCTCTGCTAGTCAACCAGTGAATTGAGTGTTTCCTTTTTCCCTCGTCTATAACAGACATGCGTTTTGTTAACATTACTATTTCACGTGTTAAGTTTTAGACTTAATATTTCTCCGCAGAATTCAATGCTCTTTGAAACTTCATTAGATTGTGATTTGAAGTTCGATGTAACGGAAAAACGACACTAATAAGAGACAAACTCATACATACACGTACGTACTGTAGAGAAGGGTGAAATGGAATAACATTTTGTGTTACTCGTAACAAAAATTAAATAGAATAAAATATATAAAAAGTAAATGTTCATAATAAAATATGATATAGAAAATATGATTATTTCAAAATGTTCGTACATTTGTTCTGTCGTGTATGAACTGTACACACATTTAACTAATAATAGTGTCCCCGTTGACGCGTTGACAACGCGTTGCCTAGCAAAGTATATGTCACTTTATATAAGCATGGATGTCAAACCTTAGTACTGTGTGTAATATTTGTTTTATTGATTTTATATATATTTTTTTTGTATTATTTAAAAAAAAAAGTGTGCCAAGCTTCATGCACCTCCGTCCGCGTAATTTTCATAAAAAGGGGTACAAAGTTTTTGCTTTACGTATTAATATTAAATATCAACGCCTGTCGTGGCGCAGACGCACAAGTGTGTGACTGTAAACGCGACAGGTATTTTCATTTCTTGCGTTTGGTAACAAGGCAAAACGCGGCATTGAGTTCCGCCACTCAACACACAATGCCTCAATTCGGCGGAAAGTGGTGAACGGAATTGTTGAAAGAGAATGGAGTGTCTTAACACTAGGTTCTGGTTCCCTCTGCCTACCCTGCTATATGCGGGATACAGCGTGAAATTAAAAAGAAAAAAAAAATAGATAATAAAAATATCTAGACTATGACCGCCACTTAACACGCAATGTCTCAATTGCGAGCGAATAAAAGAGAGCGGAGTGTCTTGACACAAGACTCTCTCTGCCCTGCTATGAGGAAAAAAAGTGTACCTTCTTTTTTAACACCTAATTCGATCACAACTTCAACAAACATACATACATTATCTTTAGACTTTGGTAATTTTTTTTTCATATACAAAACAAAACTAATCTAAAACACAATTATTATCACTTATATGATATCTCCAAGTATCTACTATAATAAAGCACGTGCCTACATTGGCACCAAATGACATCACTTTAGTGTTTAGACTGTAAGACGGGGATGAATCATGCTGACATTATTCCTGCGCAATTATCATCGCCGCGCCTTAGCATTATACCAATTAATTGTTCTCAGCTTGTTCTAGTATATGCTAAGAGTTAGATTAAACTTTAATATTGTAAAATATTGAAAATAATAATTAATTAATTGTATATAGGCAATTATGTAATGTGAAAGTGGGGAACGAAATTGTTGTAAGAGAACGAAGTGTCTTAACACTAGATTCTCAGGTTCCCTCTGCCTACCCTGCTATATGTGGGATACAGCGTGAAGTACATATATATGTCAATAGATATTTTTGTCGATTTGTAGATATATATTGTATATTTATCTGTCTATATAACTAGCTATATCCCGCGAATTCGTTTGGATGAATTATAAATCCCATCTCTCCAGTTTTTGGAGAAATTTCGTGATATCCTCTTTTAGTCTCTTAATTCCTTACACTGCCAGAGGTTATGCCAAATTTTAGCTTTCTATGGCCCGTTCTGTCAACTTGTATACTTCTTGCCTGTCGTGGCGCAGAGGCACAAGCGTGCGACTGTAAACGCGACAAGTTGTGGGTTCGATTTCCACTCCAGGAAATGAAAATTGAGTTCCGCTACTCAGCACGCAATACCTCAATTCGGCGGAAAGTGGAGAACGAAGTGTCTTAACACTAGATTCCCTCTACCTACCCTGCTATCTCCAATCTAAAAGCTACGTGTATGCCAATTTCCCTATTTATCTAAAGCCGACCGAGAAACGTAAAAAAATGTAAAAATAGTCTTTACCTCGAATGGGAATGGAACCCGAAACCACATACAGTAAATTACTATCTAAACCACGATAGCGATTTTTTTTTTTAAAATACTGAACAATTTTAAAATATGCTCAATTTTATAACATACTACAATCAAAACAACAATAGGCCAGTCGGTGTGTAATTAATACTTATATGGTGGCGCCTAAATGTGGCACTGACAACATCTCACTAACTACGAGGTGTTGGGCCTTCTTTGCTAAACTCAATTGGTTGACAAATATAGTAGTGGATTAGATGATGATTAAAACATGATGTGGCTATAAATAAATGTAGTTGCGTATTTATTGCAAAATAACATATATGAGATAATAGGTAGAGAGAGGTGCTTGGATAGTGGAGGCAAGCGATAAAGCCAGCCTTTTACGAAGGAGTCAACATTTTATTTTAATAAGACAAAAAGTGGGGAACGGAATTGTTGAAAGAGAATGGAGTGTCTTAACACTAGGTTCTCAGGTTCCCTCTGCCTACCCTGCTATATGCGGGATACAGCGTGAAGCTAAAAAAAATAAAATAAAAAAAAGAATACTCTGTCTTATTTATAATAGTTCTCCTCTACACTTTTCAAAGAATCCATGGAATGCTAAGAAGTTTTTTCGCACATAACACCTGCAGACACTATCGTGGAGCAGTGGGGCGGCGTGTATCTGTGCATGAGATGGTTACGGGCTCGATTAATTGGAGGAATTTTACTCTTATACACTACTATATATTAAGAACAGCATTACTTTCTATTTATATATAAAAAAAATGATACATTTCTTTGTAATTTGATAAAGGTTCATGTCACTTTTTCTTTCATCTCAACTTAATCACTATTAGGCAACCAAAATGTTACTAGACGTTTTTAAAATAGTTGACTGTCTGTATATGTCTGATTGAATCAATTTTAACACTATTTAAAGATTACTATGGTCTACTTGTAGAGATAAAATGTTATAATAACAAAAAAAACTTTTAAATTTAAAAAATTATGTTTAAAGAATGTACTAATTACGAAATTTAATTTTTACCACATTTTTTGATTTAGAGTCTTATGAAATCTATATCGTTGTAACACAACGAATTTACGTAAGAATTTCATAGATTTCAAAGATGAGAAACTGAAAAGTCTACAATAATTGATATGTAATCTCAATCTACTTACACAGAGCCTGAAGCAAAAGTTCCTAAAAAAATATATTTTAAAGTATATTTTCTCCTTACATAAACTTAAATTCAACTCGATTATAATAATGTAAAGACATATTTCTTCAACGGCGTCTGGTCCGCGCAATTAAACGATTCGTCTGCTTAGCAATCGCCTCGTAAAATCTGCATAAGAAGCCAACCTCAAGCCTTTGACTGGAGGCTCTGCTACAATAGATACTACATGAAATTTTGTTAAAATTATGTATAAAATATTGTAATAAAAAAATGAACATACTTTATTCAAATAAGCTATTATAAACAATTTCGAATCAAGTAACATAAAAATATCAGCATTGTCTGTCCTAAATGTCACGTCACTTCGTTGTGCAGTTTGTCCATACTTACGGACAGAACTCTTTTTTTTTTTAACTTCACGCTGTATTCCGCATATAGCAGGGTAGGCAGAAGGAATCTGAGAACCTACTGTTAAGACACTCCGTTCTCTTTCAACAAATCCATTCCCCACTTTCCGCCAGACTGAGGCATTGCGTGCTGAGGAGCAGAACCCAACGCCGCGCTTTGCCTTGTTACCAAACCCAGGAAATGAAAAATTTCATTACCTGGAGTGGGAATCGAACCCACAACCTGTCGCGTTTACAGTCCTACGCTTGTGCCTCTGCGCCACGACAGGCGTCACCACTCAAGATATAAATAAATATAAAAAGACAACTAAGTGCTAATTAAGATTTTAACAAAAGAAATTGAAGTGAAATGCAGTAAATAGTAAAGTTAAAAATAGTAAAGTAAAATAACTTAAAAACTACTTGCTTGTCACATCTTAACTACATTTACATGTTATGACCATATCAGAAACAGCTATTAACTAGCTATCATATAAAACAAGAATCATCAAAATTGTTTCACTCAGTAAAATGTCAAATGATAATATACATAAAATCCATCGAAATAATAAATTCCTCCTGTTTTGAAATCGGTTAAAAATAACGAAATATTTTACAACAAAAAAAACAAACTTTTTTTTAACAGGGTAGACACAGGGCACCAGAGAACATAGTGTTAGACACTCCATTCTCTTTCAACAATATCGTTCCCCACTTTCAGCCGAATTGAGGCATTGCGTGCTGAGTGACGGAACTCAACGCCGCGCTTTGCCTTGTTGCCAAACCCAGGACATGAAAATACTAAACTTTACATTTCCTGGAGTGGGAATCGAACCCACAACCTGTCGCGTTTATAGCCGCATGCTTGTGCCTCTACGCCAAGACAGGCGTTAAGAAAAAACCATAAAATCTAAAAATGTCAGCCACGTTTTCATCCGTTTAAAACTTACAATAACTTGCACGGACGCATTGTCATTTTATCAAATAACACGTAACAAATACGACGTCCGTCTGTTATTTTGTTACAAAAACTCCATACAAAAAGTGAGTAGAAGAAAAAAATTCATTACACTTTTTTCCAACTAAACATCATGTAATTACACATTGACGGTCTTTTAATTGGTTTCTTAATACGAACCAAAGGATACCGACAGTAATTATTATAGAAACGACGTTTAATCATGCAAAAATATTTCGTTAACTAAGAAAAAGTGTTTTGAAGAGCACCGTGTGGTCAAACATAGGCATCGGCGCTTGACAATACCCATATATGTCGCGATAAGAAAAGGTCAAATGAAAATATCACATAATTATCCGTAAGAATTGTCACATGTAACTTATTAATTAGTCAACGTGACGTTATTATACGTCATCATTTAAAAAAAATAATAGATAAAATTTTGTATAAGGATGTATTGCCATATTCGTAAAAGCTGTTGTGGACTTCTTTGCAATAAGATGCAATGTTTAAGGAACTTTGACAGTTTTTTTAATGTAGATACGTGTAGGTACATGCTGTTTAACGTAACTGGCAACATTGTAATTAGATTAATTTGTGCAAAGGTGCAACATCAAAGTTTATTACAAATATTTTAATGTTTTAAGATGTTATCACTCAATATGTTTTCTTATTTTAGTAATTGTCAAGTTCATTTTTTTTTAATTTTGTACCGCTTTGACCCACATAACAGTATACGCAGAGAGCATCTAGCGACAAGACACCCTGTTTTCCATTTACAGTTCCAATTCGAGACATTGCTTGTTTAACGACTGAATTCAACGCAGCGCTTTGCCTTATAAGCGAGAAAAGGAAAATTAAATATTATCATTTCTGCGAGTGAGCATCGAACCTACAACTATTATGTCTACAGTCCGACGCTCTTCCACTGCGCCATGATGACCTCTTATATATATATATTTAAATATTCTTTTGTATCGTACAATTAACATAAAAAGACTCGAAAGACGGTTCTTCTCGAGCCGAAGCAAGAAATTCAACAGTTGCTTGTTTCAAATATGAAAGTTACAATTTTATTATTAATACAATGGTAGCTAACCTTTTTCAATTTTAAATGACCTTACTACCACACGTTTAAATGTTCTAGACAGAGTTGTTTTGATCTTTTTCGATAAAGAACGAAGAAATATTTTGTGGTTATGTATAATATAAAGTAAAGCTACAATTAGCCCTCCACATGATATTTTTAATACATTTATGCACTTACATATACGTACATACATTATTCCGTTAAATACACACAAGCTCTATGGTTGTTTTTTATTTGAAATCCTTCTTAGGTATACTTTTATATTAAGAATTTAAATAAAATCCTCACTATTTTAAGCTGGCTGTATTGAGTTCCTTTACTTATGACTTAACTCGTAATATCTCTATTTAGACAACAAGTAGAGCGTAAAATTTTGACATGAAAATCTTAGCAGCCACATCCGTATAGATGTAAATTTAATTTAATACATAAATTTGCTGGTCCAAAAAGAAATTGAGAAAAAACACAATCTTCAATCAATATTTAGTGAAGCTATACATACTGTATATTGTAAATTCTTTTCCTAATTCGTTCAGAATATTTCTTTTTTAATATAAACTATGAATCTGCTACCAATGTAGAACAGTCTCTGGCTCGTGGACTCATTATTACAGTTCCAGATCATTGTTTCAAGTCCACACAATGGTACACGAGCTCGCGCCTTGTCTCGGAGATTTCCGTGTGTGTCGACACGCGCTTATATTAGTATAATTAATGTTAAATAAGAATAACGACTATAAGAATAAAAAACTACTGTCGTGGCGCAGAGGCACAAGCGTGCGACTGTAAACGCGACAGGTTGTGGGTTCGATTCCCACTCTAGGAAATGGATGTTTTCATTTCCCGGGTATGGTAACAAGGCAAAGCGCGGCGTTGAGCTCCGCCACTCAACACGCAATGCCTCAATTCGGCGGAAAGTGGGGAATGGAATTGTTGTAAGAGAACGGAGTGTCTTAACTCTAGGTTCTTAGGTTCTCTCTGCCTACCCTGCTATATGCGGGATACAGCGTGAAGTAAAAAATAAAAAAGAATAAAAAATAACACAGAAGAAAGACTTATACTTATAAGAGAAATGATAATAATCTTCAACGAACGAAGGGTCTTGACACTACTCTTTGCTATGCGAGATGTAGATTAAAGCTCCTGCTTTTATTACAATAAGATTATTGTAATGAACATTAAGCATTTTAACAAACATTATTTCCTGTTAGCTACTACTTACACAAAAATTCTTAATTCGGCGGAAAGTGGGGAACGGAGTGTCTTAACACTAGGTTCTCTCTGTCAACCCTGCTATATGAGGGATACAGCGTGAAGCTATATGTGTACATATATATGTATGTTACTCAAATTTAACCAAAGTGATAAATAAATCTTAGCTTATTTTTTTATTTTTATAATTTCAACCTTCTTAATCAATAAAGTTGAAACTTAACGCTTAAAGTAAAACGTTTTATTGCATTTTATTCACTATATAAGATTAAGAACTTACAAAACCTTTATTAAAAAAATGAACAAAATGGAAAAAAACCTAGGAAAATATTTTGCTTTATGAAACGTTACAAACACGAATTGATTAATATTTATAATTACTTTATTAACTTAAGCAATAAATAAAAAAAATACAAATTCTAGTCGACTCGAGTGTCGGTATCTATGGTAAAACGCAAACTATTCGTTGATGCGCTATTTGGCGACAGTAAGTAATTTACGGCTACATTGTAGTTGTACGAGAATAATGTCCGCTTTATTACGCATTAACGCTAACTAACATGTTAAAATAACATCCTCTAAGAAAAATAGCAATTAAATTTATAAATAAATGTCATTTAAATTGAAAAGTGCCATCGTAGCGCAGTGGGACAGCGTCTGACTAGAAACGCAAGTTCGTAGTTCGTAGGTTTCATTCGCACTTGGGGAAATTGAATAGTAAAACAAAAATAATATAGTAAAACAAAACGCGGCATAGAGTTACGCCACTTGACACGTTAGTGTGGAGAATAGAAACTGAGTATCTTTGCACTAGGTTCTCCCTACCTAAAAAGCTCTGAAGCATTTAAGTTAATAATAATATGCTTAAGGTCCCCTTTAAAAGATATATAATTTAATAACTTAAGATTGTTCAAACACGGCTTCTCTATCAGAAGCTAGCAAACTTCGAAAATTCTTTACATTTAATAGTAACATTAAGAAACATTATTGGGTAGCAAAATGAAAGAATAAAAAGGCAAATCAAATATTTTCAGGCTAAAAAACGTTCAAAGAGGAACCGCCAAATATCTAATGATGTGTTCCGGTTTGATGGCACGTAGACCCGATTTTTCCCTTTTCTCACCCATCCTTTCCCGAATGTGATGGTTCCGATAGCAGACTACTACATTGTCCTCCCCATCCAACTGTATCCTCTAGGTCGGCAACGCATTTACATCACCTCTGGTGTTGTAGATGTCCGTGGGCGAAGGTAACCACTTACCATCAGGTAGCTCTTCTTCTCTTTTGTTATCCATTATCCATAAAAAAAAACGCCTGGTATGGATTTAAGTTAATATAGCACAGACACAATAATGAATCACAAAATTCTCACTAATATACAAATTACAAAGTAAAATTAATCACAAAATTGCAATCAACTATATTATAGTTATCTTATTGTAAAATTCTAGTTTATCAAATAAAAGTAGTATCGTGTATCAAGGAGGTGTATCTGTAAAATATGGGACCACCGGCTTTCTGGATTCTACGGAACATTATGTGTAAGCCAGTGTGCTGTGATAGAGATGATTTTAGTGTGACAATTTCTATTATTAACTTGTGGTAAATAGAAATGAATATTAAAAAAAAACTTAGTAAAACTACGTATTTGACAAACATAACAATATGTAATCGTGCAACTTTGCCAGTCGTGGCGCAGAGGCACAAGCGACTGTAAACGTGCGACAGGTTGTGGGTTCGATTCCCGTCCAGGAATGGAATTTTTCTACTTCCTGGGTTTGGTAACGAGGCATTGTGCGGCGTTGAGTTTCGCCACTCAACACGCAATGCCTTCATCTGGCGTGGATAGTGGGGAACGGTGTATCTTTAACATGAGGATCTCGCCTACCCTTTGCTATATGCGGGATATAAGCGTGACGCTATATGCATGTATGTATGTATTACAATATGAAATTTTAAAATAACAGTAATCATTTTTAGGATTTAGATTTTATACATAGTCAAAAAATTTTCGACATCTTTGAAATGTAGCAGCTATTAGGACTTTGATTGCTGCTAAGTAAACAATGCGTATTATAAAATAATTAAAATACATATAGAATTGAAAAATAATTGAAACTAAGTTAATTATGGCAACTTGATTAAAATATTTATCCAGAATACATGGTCTTGCTTTCTTTATTATGAATTTTCTCCAGTAAAAATTAAAAAAGAAGTACTGGACAGAATTCATAATTTTACATTTAAAAATGTTTATATTAACAATACATACGAATTACTTACTAATATTATATTTAATATAAGTCAAAAAAATATTAAAAATATAAAAATAATCCAAGAAATAGAAAAACAGCTCCATACACATCCATAATGTCTCAAGTTGCTTTTATTTCGGCACGTAACCGAGTAGCCGTGTGCTGTCTACATCGGACCTGCATTGACCGCCTTCGCGACCTTCACCCTTTAGAAGGTCGCCATCCTTTATACCTTTTTTCATTTCATTCTCAAACAGTAGGAGTTTAAACGGTTTTTATTACAATAAATGTAATTTTACAGTTGTAGTCCTTTTGTTCGCATAAAATATACATTATAAGTCGTCTTAGTTTATTAATGAGGTATTATATGCCTTAAGTATAAGTATGAGTTATTTTTTTAATTGAATAAATTAATTCTTATACTTAATACTTGTTTTTAGATGTTCCTTGTATTCATTACGGCACCATTTATGAGTTTAATTACGAATTACTATTAACTGTTGTTATTAATAACATTCAAGTAAACATATTTTGATAGGTTCACAGAATTTGGTGCGAATATGGTATACAAAGTGTATATTATGTTACACCTTACCTTAATTTTAATGAAAGATCAAAAAAGTTGGTGATAAAATTTGCATAACAATTTTAAATTTCTGTAACAAGCTATCCGAACAGTTGAAGTATTTCCTTGTAAATTTTTTGACTTTAATTACATATACCATATGAATATACATTTTTTAAATCGGCTTCAAAATAGTTTAACCCATTTGCTCCCAAAAATCAAGAGCGCCATACTAATAAATGTCGTCTATGCTTATGTTATTAAGCCGTGAAAGAATAATTTATATGGAGAAGAATATAAGCCAATATTTTTTACAATAATGGATTAGAAATACAATATTAAATAAATTAATTGATACAATAAATAATTTAGACGTACTATGTGTTGATTCTTACACTTATGAACAAAGCGTGTCTAAGGCAACACGTATGTCACGCATCAACATGCTTAAATAATAGCTATCTCAAATATCACGTACGGCAGTTGCAAAATTCTTTTACCAAAAAAAAAAGAAAA
The DNA here is from genome assembly GCA_033558755.1 of Philaethria dido. Classification (NCBI taxonomy): domain Eukaryota; kingdom Metazoa; phylum Arthropoda; class Insecta; order Lepidoptera; family Nymphalidae; genus Philaethria; species Philaethria dido. Next base: position 112,232 of record JAKGSA010000347.1, on the reverse strand, counting down.
AGACATTGATGATACAACCGAATAATACCATCCTGCACTCACTCCATACATTTCTCAAGCACACCATAAAAACATCAAATAGTAAATTAAAGTACAAGAAATATTAATCTCTTAGCATGGCAGATACCAATCAAATTGAATTTGAAATTATTCAAAGGACAAATAAAGAAAGCATAACTATAAATGTTTTTCACATACACCATAAGCAACTACTGTACACGCAACGCCAGGCGTTAACAAATACTGGCAGCGACGATAACAATAAAATTATGATATTTATAAATCCAAAAGGCTCGAAACAAGCTTATATATCGTAATTCAGTACCTTACGTTACAATTTGCACTAAATTTATCATACAATAACGTTGTGCCTCAAAATTATTATTCAAATCGATGGCATTAATCAATGCGTCGATAAAAGAAAATGCAAGCAACGATGCGCCAGCGCATAGTGATGTTCTTGATATTATATCGTAGATTAAAAGATATGTTATCTTTTTAAATATTCAATGATAAAGATAGCTTGTGGCGGCTAGATTGTAATTCGGCCACCCATCACGCACTTTTACTTTATGGACGGAAAATGGTTTCTGGAACTTTAAATTGTGTTATTTGTACTTCTTCAATGTATATTACAAAATAGTTGTAATTTTTTTTTAGCTTCACGCTGTATCCCGCATATAGCAGGGTAGGCAGAGAGAATCTGAGAATCTAGTGTTAAGACACTCCGTCCCCCACTTTCCGCCGGATAGTGGCATTGTGTGCTGAGTGTTGGGACTCAACGCCGCACTTTGCCTTGTTACCAAACCCAGGAAATGAAAATACTAAATTTTACATTTCCTGGATTGGGAATCGAACATACAACCTGTCGCGTTCACAGTCGCACGCTTGTGCCTCTGCGCCACGACAGGCGTTAGGCATTTTCATTGATTCATATCTTTATTTATTTAAACAGAGAGATAGATATATTTTTATAAAAATAACTGGACATACACATATATAAACATTATTTATCTACGCTGCGCACTACTGCAACATATATAATGTAACTCCATCAGTTGTGGCTTCTTACAATGGTAAAAATATTATTATTATTTTTTTTTATACCACGACGGTGGCAACAAGGCACACGGCCCACCTGATGGTAAGTGGTTACTGTGGCCTATGGACGCTTGCAACACCAGGGGCATCACTTACGCGTTGCCGACCCTTCAAAAACCTATTTATTCCCCTTTTGAAGAACCCCATATTGTAGCCCTCTGGGACAACCTCGGCAGGGAGATCATTCCACAATTGGAGAGTCCGCGGAAGAAAGTTCCTTTGAAATCGAACTGTTCGGGACCATTTAGGCTCCAAAGTGTGAGCATGAACTCCCTGTCGATGGCGAGCGGTGCGATGGTGAAAAGTAGCCGTGGGCATCATGTCAAACAATTTTTTTTTTAAACGTTTTCATTTCTCCTATTCAGGTTTGATACATACCATAAAAACATTTAAATCCGTAATCCAGCTTCCATTGTCATTATAGCAAACTTTTACTAAGTTCTCAATGTCTTCTCTACAATATATGCATGTATTATATTCGAAGACGTATGACGGGTATTTCTAATATTTGCCATTTGGGGACGTATGTTCTTTTATAGCAGTTTTCAACTGCAGGGGAAAGGGTGTCATGTCAGCCGTTAATAAATGTGGCCAGAGCATGAAATACCGCCTTTTACTCGAAACGGTAAATATTAATAATAACCGATCTTTAGATACCCGAATGCACCTTACATAATAAGAATATACTAAAACCTACAATAAAGCATATGCATGCAGTAATAGTACCTAGAACTAAAAATGTGTTCTTCATAGAAATCTAGTAAACATTTTGAAAAAAAATTAAAGAATTTCATTTAACCTCTATTAACACAGTATCTCGATTCTCGATATCGATAAAGATTATAACGTACCTTGCGTGGCTGTCTTTGTGTGCGTGCGCGCGAGATAATGAAGTATCTGCACTAATATATTATAAAGTTCATTATAAACAATTATTTATTGTTAGCGCATGTTTATTAATAAGGCGACTCGATAGCTACTGCATGTTAGTTAGGGTTGGCGGCTATAAAACTTTAATTAATTACTTATAACAACTATCATGGCACAACTAACTTATAAATCATCTAAGAAGTTGTCAGTTCGATTCCCGAGGAATACCAAACCAAGCCAAGCCAAGCCATTACGCTATTTTACTAAGATAGGATTGTACTGAATTATAATATCTATCAAGCAGGACCTACAAAATTGGCAGGAAATGGTAAAACGGAGATCCTAATAGTAGGTACTCGCTACCTCACCTTTAGAAAAAGCAAATGATACATAACAATTAAAAAAGAATATAATCATTATTATTATATTAATAAATATGGCGGAAATATATATGGTCTCAATTTGGCGGAAAGTGGAGAGCGGTAATGTTAAAAGAGAATGGAGTGTCTTAACATTAGGTTCTCTGGTTCCCTCTGCCTACCCTGCTATACGCGGAATACAGCGTGAAGATAAAAAAAAAAACAAAGATGATTATAACCTCAATTATCATGTAAAGGAATAATTTTGTACCTCTTTTTACGAAAATCTAGCAAACACAAGAATATATTTAATATGGTATACTTAAAGTTTATATATAGAAATGCAGAAAACCGATATCTTTCTTGATAACTGATCTCATGAAAATAGGTAAATATTGACATAATTAATACCAGCCAGCCCTATCTAGCTGTCAATGCAGTGAATATGAAAGTACGCACAAAGCCCTTCGATCGTGCGGAGATTGCCTCTGTAACGTAATAAAATGTTTACAACCCCTGTTTTGATTGGCCGGGAATAGAATACGGTCCTCTGTTCCAACTTTTTGCCCTTATTTTTCAAAGAACGGATACTATTTACTTGCATATCCTAAGAGAATAGACAGGTTTGATTCGTACGTACGTTCGTCTGTGTTTTCACGTTTTTCTAAGTGATCGCAAATATTTTTTTAGTGGCGACGGTAAAAAAGTATTGGGCGTCAAATTTTTTTTGTGAGTATAAAGTACAAAGTTTAGGATGTGACGAAGGATGTATTAATACAATTTCTGTTTGCAAGTCAGAATTCAATATGTTTTAAATAATATATTCGCTATGGCGTTGGTAATCTCATACAAGATTATTTAAATTCATAATCCTCACTCGATAGATAAACTAAGTAATAAAGTCTCAAAAAATAAGCGTAAAAAGGAAAAAAGAGTGACCTATCTGTAGATAGTCTCTGTCTGCCTTTCTGATGCGATGAATATGTAAATATAAAATAATATATATCTAGTACGAACTTGATTTTTAATGTAAATTATGATAATTTTTTATAAGCTTTTACTCAAAAGTATTGTTAAAGATATCTTACAGTGTTCAAAATAAAAAATATTCCAAATTTACCACAAATTAATAATTATTTTTCCATCTACCATAATAAGCTTATCCAAATATTAAGCAAAGAACACAAGAATACTATCAATTAGGCTGAATAGCGTGCGAATTAATTAAAAAACTACTTTTGTGAAAGTCGATGTCACACAAGTAGGCCTATATCGAGCGTTTAACCCTACACTGAGAGTTGAGAGTGGACCGTTCGATCGTTAAAAAAGTAAGGCGAAAAAAAACGCGCCACCCCTAGGCTCGACGGAAAAAAAACAGATAAAAATGAGTCCCGCTCGTAATTTAAATGTCGAACCAGTTGTCGATAGCCAAAGGTTTAAGTTAAGTTTTTTATTGTTTTTAAGTTTTATTATTGTTTAGCATTTTATTACTTTGGGGTAAGAAGGTATTGTGGCGCAGTGGGATAGTGTCTGTAAACGTGATTCGTAATGAGTTCAATTCACACTCTGAAGAGTGATTGTAGAAAGCTGCGGCGTTGAGTTCCGCCACTTAATACGCAATGTCTCTAATTCGAAACGAAAGTGAGAACAGAGTGTCTTGACTCTACCCTCTTGATTACCCTCCCAAGTAGAAAGTAAAGCGTGAAGTTGCTGAATAGGTAATTCAAATAGGTATAATGTTATGGTATTTTGAAAATATTTTATACTAAAAGGTGAATATAATTTATTACATACATATATAACACATATTATGCGTACTAGATATTATTATATATTCAGAAAACTTAAAAAAACTCTTTTCCTTTTTCGATCTCTTTTTACAAGAAGTGCTTACCATGAAGTATGAAATTTCATGTACTTAAAGTTTATATGCAGACAACATATATATTTCACAATAATAATATTAAATTATTAAAATAACTAGTATCATACGTTTGTCAAACATTTTTGTATAGTCATATATCATTGTCATTCAAATCCATAACCAATACATTCATTTAAGCACACTAACTCTATAATAACATGTAAAATTTGTCATCACACTTTTTTCTACATAGCAGGGCAGTTATAGAGAACCTAGTGTTAAGACACTCCATTATTTAATTTCCACCCAAATTTAAACACTCCGTGTTAAGCGGCGGGACTAAACGCCATGTTTCGTCTTACGTCTCAGAGAGGAAAAACGAAAACAATTTAAACATGTTCGTTTCCCTAAGTGATAATCAAACCCACGGCCAGTTTGTTTATCTGTCCCGCTGAACCACAATAGCCTCTAAAAATAATTACAACAAATAATTAAACATTTTAGAAAGCACCAAATGTTGCGAACACCGTTCACTACATATCGTATAGAGTACGTACGTAGTCGCTCGGTGGACACACGCGTTAAAATGATTCCGCTGTTTGTAAAAAGAAACTACTACTACGTTATATAATATTGCTATTGTGTATTTTCTAAGGATATATACGACAAGAGCTCTAACATAAGCTTCATAGTAACTGTGTTAGAACTATATTTGCAACGCATTGTTTATTGTACGGCACTGAATATATACTAAAATAATACATTTTTAATAAAAATATTATTTTAAGAAGCCATCGTGGTGTAATGGGAAAGAGTCTCCCTGTACACGCAATTGGTAGTGAGTTCGATTCGCATTCGGGGTAGATTCTTTTTTTTTTAACTTCACGCTGTAATCCGCATATGCGGTAGGCAGAGGAAACCAGAGAACCTAGTGTAAAGACACTCCATTCGCTAACTCAACGCCGCGCTTTGCCTTGTTACCAAACCCAAGAAATGAAAATACTAAATTTTACATTTCCTAGAGTGGGAATCGAACCCACAACCTGTCGCGTTTACAGTCGCACGCTTGTGCCTCTGCGCCACGGCAGGCATTCGGGGTAATGATTATACTTAAATTGTTTAATGAATTATGCGTTGTATTCCGTCATTTAACATGCGATATCTCGAAATCAAGCGGGCAGCGGCAAACGGAGTGTTCTGACACTAAGCTCTCCGACTTTCCTACGCCGAAGAAAGCATGAAGCTATATATAGACGATGTGGTGGTAAACTGTCATACATGGTATTTTACTAAAATGCTCTCTCTTATTCATATAGAAACGTATTTATGTATTTTATGTATGTATATACGCATGTTTTATATGTAAGTTTAACAGTATTCTAGATTGATTTATTTGGCAATTTTTATTTAGTAAGTCTTATGCTATGATATTGTACCGCATTGTGCCCGCTTTTATCTGTAGATCCCTTCAATTAGGTTGCCTGGAAGAGATCAGTTTTAGTGATAAGGCCGCCTTTGTGCATTTATTATATTGTTTTAAATTTTTGTTCTTTATGTATCATTTCAAATGTGCAATAAAGTTAAAAAAAAAAAAGATCCCATCATAATTATTTTGAAAAAAGTTAAGGGGAAAACATAATTAAAGTAAATTACCACTATAGTCACTTTATCAGCACGCACAATAGTTCAGTTCATAATGTCACGATGTATGTAGAACGTACAAAGAAGACCAATAAGTAATAATAAATATTTTAACAAAAAAAGAAGATAGACATCAAATGAAATTCACAAAAAAGTACAATTATTACGAATAACTCAAAAACTGCAGACCTAACAAAAAAATTTAAAGAAAAACCATGTCGTCTTATTTAAATGTAGTATATTAAAAAAATCTATAAAATTGGTTTACACAGTAAGAAGTTATGCGGTAAAACAATCTAATATAGTCGAATTGAGGGACTTCCTGCTTTATTTGAAATTGGTTAAAAAAGAAATATACTTATACAAATGATTAATTTTTAAAAGAGCCAACCTTCACGTGGGTATACTAAAACAAATTAATATTTACAATATAAACAATGTATACAATATAAGTAATACGTGAAGACAAAACAAATCCATGTATGTAAAATTTCTCTTGTCTCATCTTATTTATATTTTGCAACTCTATCGATATTTTGTTCATAAATCTAAAAGAACCTGCCTAGTGACAGGATATATAAATTATCTACTTTATGCATATTCATGAAAATGTCAGTTTTTGCGTTATACCAATTTAGGCTTACGTCAAACTGTATGGTCGATTATATTTAATTCCTTGAAATATTATCTCCACTCCACTCCACTCCTCTCCTTTCTCCCTCTTTTCACTTCTTACACTTTGCAAGAAAATAAAGAACTTTATGACTCTATTCTTTTCTTTCACTTTTCGCTTTTTAAATCAGATCAGATTATTTTTTTAATTTCTCTCTATATCCCGCACATAACAGGGTAGGTAAATAGAACCTGAGAACCTAGTGTTAAGACACTCCGTTCTCAAAAGATTTCCGCCCCCTATATTTTTAAATAAGCATGCATATATGTTTTTAAATGTACCACCCGCAAGCAGCATGTGTTTTACGCATTAATTATGCAATGTTTTTCTCGGTTTCGATAAAAAGTACCATGGATTCCATCAACCATGGACGTTTCAAAAATTTTAAATATTTCATTTTTATCTTTTATGTTACTCGACATAAAAATAAATGAAATGTATGTATATATTAGACTTCTAAAGACAGAACAGTGAAAATATTTTGAAATTTAGATTTTAACCAGTTGATATACTAATTATAATGAATATATAAATTATAAGATTGTATATTTTCAATGTTACGATACACATATAATAATAAAATTATAGACTTACTTTTTGTCGTCATTTGCTTCAAAATTTAATGTTTGGATCCAATGAAATACAAAATTTTGATAATATGAACCTTATGTCATTATCAGGATGACCAGGATAACGAGAAAATATTTTTAAGCTAACCTACCTGTTTCTATATATTTTTTTATAATTTCACGCAGTATCCCGCATATAGCACGGTAGGGAGTGGAAACCTGAGAACCTTGTGTTAAGACAATTCGTTCTCTTCAATTCCGCTTTGCCTTGTTTCCAAACTCAAAAAATGAAAATACTTAATTTCCTGGAGTGGAATTGAACCCACAACCTGTCACGTTTATAGTCGCACGTTTGTACCTCTGTGCCACGACAGGCGTTGTTTCTATAAATAAGATATATTTAAATATGTTTTTTACTTTTAATAACAATATTCTTTTTACAATCACGCATCTTTCGCAAGTAAGCTATGAGAACCTAGCAATACGAGATTTATTTCCAATTTCTATGCGTTCAGAAACGCTGTGCTTTTAAATGTCAGATTAAAACGATGTAATTGCTTTATCAAGATCAGTTTAATAAGAAAAAAAATATATAAAAATACTCTCACTTAGTCTGTAAACGCCCTTACATCATTGATCTTCTTAAGATTACAATTTTAATTGCTTTTACATTAATTTATGTTTCACCCCATCGTAAATCAAACACCTAACAGCATTTATTCACACATCAACATTGTATCTTAGATCAATTTTTAAGTAAAAAGAATATTAAATAAATACATAACCATTTAAATATATTGAATATCTTGTTTTATTTAATTTTATTATAATTGTCAATACGATACAGGCATTAGGATCTTTTCTTTGAATATTTTTTTTTATATTATTGTTTTATATTTCCATTACTTTTGGTAAATGCTCAATCATTGATAAATGATTTTTTTTAAATACGACACATACCTAACTGAGTTAAGGCAATAATTATGTTTGCACCAAAACAAATACTAAAGTATTTTAACTGACTTCAAAAAAAGGACGATTCGACTGTATTTTTTTTTATGTATGTTACCCCACAACTTTTTACTGAGTGAACTAATTATAATATTTTTATATGGTAGCTAGTATTTCTAGACGAGAAGTTTTTGATATTATTGGTAAGAATTTTACTTATTAACGTTTGTCGTGGTGTAGTACAAGTGTGCGACTGTAAACACGACAGGTTGTGGGTTCAATTCCCACTCCAGGAAATGATCCGTCGGAAAGTGGGGAACGGAATTGTGGAAAGAGAACGGAGTGTCTAAACACTAGTACACTCAGGTTCCCTCCACCTACCTTGCTATATGCGGGATACAGAGTGAAAATAAAAAGGAAATTGACTTTGACTGCATTTTATTTGTTGTCAGTTATAAAGTTATTTACTAATAAGCTTGTCTACTTAATGTAAGCGATAGTTACAGATTCAAATGCTAAGAATGATTATGACCCAAGTATGATTATCACCTGACAACACAACATGCAACATCTAATTTCTCTCTGATTTCATAATCACCATGATTACTTTATAGAAAAAAGCTTAAAGTTCAAAAATTAGAAATAACTAAATAGCGTCTTAGTACTTAATATTATATAATCGACCTTGACCATCCTCGCGATTCCTTTGATTGATTGTGACCGTTAAGGTCAGTGGACTGCTAACTTAGTGTAATTGGGTCTCAATATAATATACCTATGTATATATGTATATTTTTGCAATATAGCCTTGGTATACGGAATAGGCAGAGAGCTAATTCACTCCGCTCTCTATTTTCTGTTCGTGTCTTCATTAATGGTTGCTTAAAGGTGAAAGACAGCGTCATAATTTAACAGCCACATCTTGTTAATAGTATAAATGCAAAAGTTTATGTGTGTCTTTCATACAAAAAGTACTGAACGGATCTATTTTTAATTTTTCAGTAATATAGCTTTTTTTAGCTTCAGGCTGTATCCTGCATAACAGAGTAGGCAGAGGGAACCTGACAAACTAGTGTTAAAACACTCCGTTCCTCGCTTTCCGCCGAATTAAGGCATTGCGTGTTGAGTGGTGGAACTCAACGCCGCTCTTAGCCTTGTTACCAAGCCCAGAAAATGAAAATACAAAACTTTTACATTTCCTGGAGTCGGAATCGAACCCACAACCTGTCGCGTTTACAGTCACACGCTTGAGACTCTGCGCAACGACAGACGTTAGAAGACGCAATAATATACTCGTATGAACATATTGAATAATCTATCTATAAACTAATCTAGTATGTTATAAATATTGCATTGGGTTCGAATCCACAACCGTCACTTGTACAGTCAATAGTATATATTTAAAATACACCATGTATTGAAAATTATAATTCAAAGTACTTCCAATGTTGTCAATATGAAAAAAAATGGATTTTGACAGATTTAATTAATATTAGGAAAAGTTCATAAGCTCATAACTACAGAATAAGATGATAATAAATTAAAGATAGAACTAAGATTATAGTATAACGCCTGTCGTGGCGCAGAGCCACAAGCTTGTGACTGTAAACGCGACAGGTTGTGGGTTCGATTCCCACTCCAGGAAATGTAAAATTTAGTATTTTCATTTCTTGAGTTTGGTAACAAGGCAAAGTGCGGCGTTGATTTCCGCTACTCAGCCTCAATTCGGCGGAAAGTGGGGAACAGAATTGTTGTAAGAGAACGAAGTGTTTTAACACTAGATTCTCAGGTTCCCTCTGCCTACCCTGCTATATACGGGATACAGCGTGAAGTTAAATCATCCTATCCTATCCTTAATTTATAATCATCCTAGAATTTAAAACATTAATACAAATTTTGATCGTAATAAACTTGAATATCAGGGGAGTAATATGAGAATCGTACACCTAATTTCAAAATAAGTTAATTAAAATTGAAATTTAAGGTAATAAATATAACAACAAATGAAAAATATTTAAAAAAAATAATTCAAAATAAAAACAATATGTATTTGTTCTATTTTATCACTTGTTATTACAGAATATTAAAAGTTGCTCATATCTAAATTAACATTATAATACCGCTTATGGCGTAATAAACATATAGTCTCATTCCGCTATTTTTTTTTAACTTCACGCTGTATCCCGCATATAGCAGGGTAGGCAGAGGGAATCTGAGAACCTAGTGTTAAGACACTCCGTTCTCTTTCAACAAATCCGTTCCCCACTTTCCGCCAGATTGAGGCATTGCGTGCTGAGGGGCGGAACACAACGCCGCGCTTTGCCTTGTTACCAAACCCAGGAACTGAAAAATTCCATTTACTGGAGTGGCAATCGAACCCACAACCTGTCGCATTTACAGTCGCACGCTTGTGCCTCTGCGCCACGACAGGCGTTATTCCGCTATTTAGTACACATAATATAACCATGTGCCATAATGTGTGTAATCTATGTGTATTTATTTTAAACCATTTCTCACGAAAGTCGGTTAACCTAACAGCTTCAACAACACATAACGGTCGCAGAAAATCTTCCTTCATTGAATCAGATCGTCAATTCGCATACACTGACCTAGTAAAGCATAATAATGCTATAAGTGGAGCAAATAGCAGCACCTATCCTGGTATTATGTGCAGGATCTTCTAAACATAGTCACAATGGCATCTAATCATCCAATTGTACGGTGGAAATAGTCCGTTTATCTACAATGGGACGATCGTCATTGCATTTCTTTAATTTTTCATACATTATGCATGCGGACTGAGTGTTGTTTGTAACAAGCTTAGATATTTTTTAACTACACGCTACCCACATTGTAGGGCAGGCAGACGGAATTTGAGAACATAATATTAAGACACTCATAAGGTTTCCATTCCCCACTATCCGCCGAATTGAGGTGTTACATGTTGAGTGGCGGAAATCAAGAGCGAAGTGGCTTTGTTACCAGAGCGAGGAAATGATAATTGTAAATACATTTTCTTTACCTGGAGGGGGAATCGAACCCACAACATGTCGCGTTTACAATCGCACACTTCTGCAAAGTTTGAAGTCATGTAATTTTGAATAAAAGTTTGAAAGTATATTTTGTCTATAGTAATGTTTTTTCATTATTCATCTTAATAATTTTTCTATTCTACTCACTATTTAATTATTATTTTACTAAAAAATCACCAGTAGTATAGGTTATATGGATATATCTTTGTAAATATGAGTATTCGTAAACCACCCCGCAAATTGGAATGTAAGTACGCGTAATTACAACCGCTCTTGTAGATGTCAAGATGTCATTACATCGATGAATTTTAAAAATATATTATTTTGCTTTACTAACTTAAACTCATGAAAAACACGTATATCTATATATGTATGTATAGTTCACACGTTCATGCTGTACTAAATCAAATTAGAAAAACTTGTTAGGCTACAGTGCGGACTATAGGATTCACATATGATAAAATTGGGCAAATAGCAGAAAACATAGCAGTTAGCAACACATTCGATCACACGGGAGGCTCCCTTTGACGGTACCCTTACAACATTTTTATCTCGCTATCGTTTCAGCTACCAAATAAGCTCATTTATAACGGGGGCTAAACAAAAAAACAAAAATTTGAATAAGGAGGGCATTATTTATCGCCGCCCCAATGAAGGCCGTTAATGTGATTTTTTAATAATAAAAAAATACACGAGCCAGCCAAACGAGGATCATGTATCATCGCCTTTTCGACCAGTCATTGTCCCTGAAAAATATTATTTTTTATTTACCAACCTACGCCGCGGTAAACACCGAAAGTATACATCAAATTAATCACGCCGTAAAATTTTGCCCACTCGTTTAATTTGAATGCTAAACGTACTTTGTTCTCGACTTTTTTCACATCGAATTATAAATGAAATATATGAAACATTACCAAAGCCAAACTCAAATATTGGTGGCCGTACTACGCCCACATCATAATTAGAATTGTAAAACGTAAAAATGTCTGCTCATAGCTGCCTATAATTATAATTATATGATTAACTCTACGTGACTTCGGTAGGCATAAACATTTGAAACAGACAAAAACAAAACGCACTTCGCCAATAAAACCCTTCCCTTGCCTAATTAAAAAAAATTAAAAAAAAAACCCGCTCCCTCAGAACCCGCGTTGTCACGTTCCATATTCCCGCGTTAATTACACGTCATTCTTTTTTTCAAAAAGCGCGCCAATGACGCGCGCAATTAAAGCCCTGTACAGACAACGGGAAGACGCGACATAAAGCCGGCGTACACAATGCGTCCTCGGCGAAATTCGCCGCAGGGCCAGCGAAATTAACAAGGCGATTTACACTTGACACTAGGCGCCTGTTTTTCACTACTTTCCTACGGCGCGGCTCTCGCACCGCGCACAGTGCACTTTCTTTTTTATACGTCACATGCAATATTATTTAGAGCCAATGCTATTGTTAGGGGTGCGTCTGTCGCGTCTGTCGCGCGCTGCTCTGTGCTGTCTATTTCACGAAGATTACGGAGTGTGAAGCGTGCTGCGTCCTACACGCTCATATCGTAGTAATTGTGTGAAATAAAGAGCTTTGTATCATTATTTTTGAGGAGCTCCATTCAGCGAGGATTCGTATTGTTTGCGGATAATTTTGCATTATTTCTGGGGAGCACGTGTTCATTATTTTTGAAGTAGTTTTAACAATCTTGTATGGTGGAACAATGTGAGATTACTTAGCGTGTTACATCGCCTGCGGCCAAACTGTACACAAAGACGTTTGTCTTTAGTTCTTCATAACTAATTCCAGTTGCTCTCATACGACACAATGCCAGCTTACACGTGAAATTGTGTCAAGATTTTTTAAAATCAAACTCTTATGCAGAGTATGTTTAAATATGTTAGAGCTGTAGCGTATGAGCTCATATCCTTTAAGAAAAGGTAACACAATGAATTTCCTGTAGGTATTTTTAAGACATCTTCCGTATATCTACCTAAAGACTATGAACTGAAAACTTAATTATTTAATATATTATATGCTCTTCATCTTTATTTTCATTTGGACTATTCTGCATTGAGTGGAAAAACTCAACCGCACTTTCCCTAAAGAGGCTAGGGGAAAATAAAAATATAAACATCTGAAACATCTCAAATTGTAATCAGTATGTTTTAAAGTGTTATATTTTGTAAGCTTTTACACTTGTTTTAGGCAAGTGGCGGAATCCAAAAATTTTTTACATTATTATTTTATAAATGAGTCCTGCTCCGATGAATATATTTTTTTTAAAAATGACTTAAGGAATATTTTTATGCGACTAAAATCAATTTATTGTATTTTGTTGTTGTTATTTTTACGCTAACGAAAGAGCGATGTGTCCTAGTACAGACAATGATATTATGCTTAAAAGGAGACAATCATTAATAGGTAAAAAACTTGTTTAATAAATAAATAATAATAATTATTAAGGCCATTGTAACGCAATGAGACAACTTCTGATTGTAGACGCGATTGGTTGTGGGTTCGATTCCCACTCGAGGAATGATTATATTAAATTACTTTTATTTCTTCGCTTTTATAAAACCAAGTGCGACTTTGACTTCCACCACTTAACACGCAATATCTCGAATTCGGACGGATGGCGAAAACGAACTAAGTGTAGACACTTAATGTCTAGAGACACTAACTTCTCTCTGACTACAGCGTGAAGTTGCTACGATTACTTAAATATTCTTATAATGAACTGCCTATATACTTAACTTCCACTCATTAAAATATTTACTCATTTAAATTTTAAGTAAAATATAATTTCAAGCCGCAGTACATCCAAGTAACAGATAGATGCTATTGTCACAACATTAACTGTATAACAAGTATTGACTTTGGGAAACTAATACCCAAATTTTATGTTGCCTAATTACTTAAAATTATTTAAAGGAAGGTTCTGTTAATACCCTACGCCTTTTTAGTGAGAGGAAAAGATTTGGTTTTGCCACAATTACATGTAAATGTTATTACGTAACTCATCGATGGGAGGGTTGCTAATGGAAGGGGTTAAGTTAAAAAAATATATTCGGTTATTTAGCGTGTTAAAGAGATTGAACGAGATATTGCTGGTAATAATGTATGAGAAACAAATAAATAAAAAAAAAAATGGATAGAAAAAATAAAAATTTAAAATTATTTAATAAATATTGATTAATTGATGAAGAAGAACTATCAAAGGTATGACATTAATAATATGATGAGTGATGTAGGCGGAACAGTTGTTAAATCCGTGAAGTGAAGTGAATACAATTTTTGTTGGATTCAAAATTCCATTTGGGGGTAAATTTAGGAGTTTAGATAGTGCTTTTACAGTGTTTGAGATCTGCTACCTATATGTAGGTATAGAAAATAGGTAGACAGCGGAAAACAGAATAACTTGTCACTAGAAATTTGCAGTTATTAACATATACACACTTTCAGAGAGGCTTTGTTTTCTTAGCTGAAAACATACGCTGTACCCGCATATAGCAGGAGTAGGCAGAGAGAACCTGAGAACCTGGTCATTGAACTCCATCTTGCCGCTTCACTTTCCGCCACGAGATTGAGCATGCAGTGCTGGTGTGATGGAACTCAACGCCCGCAACTTTTCACTTGGTACTAAGCCCAGGAAGTGAAAGGGGAAGCCTTAACATTTCCTGGAATGGAATCGAACCACAATTTGTCGCGTTTACAGCCGCAGCATGCTCTCTGCGCCACGACAGTTGTTACAATATTTTTTAATGAATTATATATGCATTCTGACTTTGCTTACTTAGTAAATAAATATACACATATAAACAGATAGATATTTTGCGTGAAAAGAATAACGTAACTTAACACAAGCTTATGCATTCATATTATGCAAAATATATATATATATATATATATGTATGCCTTATGCTATATATACTCTCTTTCTATATATATATTCAAAATAAACATATCCATTTACTATCTAAGAATTAAACTATCGAACTAAGGTGTTAGGGCGCGCCTCCCTATCATTTATAATGCCAAAAATGTTTTAATTAAGATGCTGTAAAAATGTAATTTACATGCAAATTCGGTTTATGTTAATGTGCCGCGTATATCTGTTTGGGTGCGTGCTTGCTATCTAATTTTGCGACAGTGTTCGCCGTCATTATCTTGCCTCTAATGAGAAATCTGGCAAGCTTGATGTTTGCATAATTAAACTTGCGGTCGGGACGTTTTGATTGTTGCCATGATAAAATATTTGCGACAGATGTTGTCATGTTTTATAAGCTTAGTGTGTTTTTTTATGTGTATCTATTGGTAATATATATATTGTTGTGGAGTTCCACGACTAAATACATTATTTGGGTAGAATGTGGCGAATGGAGTATCCTAGACAATAAGTTTTCTTTGACTATCCTGCTTTGCGGGCATGAAGCTGGTATTATTTTATATGTATGCTATATTGGAGGCTTTTGTAACGCAGTGAGACAACGTCTGACTGTTGAAGCGGTTGTGGGTTCGATTTCTACCCGGGGGGAATGATCATATTTAAATTATTTTGTATTGAGTTTAAGTAAAGCGTGGTATTGAGTTTCGCCACTCGACATGAAATGTTTAAAACTTGGAAAATGAGAAAGCATTTTTTTTAGCTTCATGCTGTTTCCCGCATATAAGTAAGCAGAGGGAATCTAGTGTTAAGACACTCCGTTCCTCACTTGCCACCGAATTGAGGCATTGCGTGCTGAGTGGCGGAACTCAACGCCGCGCTTTGCCTTATTACCAAATCCAGGAAATAAAAATGTTAAACTTTTACATTTCCTGGAGTGTTCCTTTTTTTTTAATATCACTAAAAAAAAAGTAAGCCAAAAAAAATTGGAAACTGATCTCTCCTTGAAAAAATCAATCTGCTAATATATTTTTAAATTGTTTTACATTTACTTTACAAACTTCACTTAGATTAATTCAAATTTTGTAATGCAATAAATATTTATAAATTTCTATGTTATTTAATGAGGCTATCGTAGCGCAGTGGAACAGCATCTGACTAAACGGAACGCAACGTTGTAGGTTTGATCCCCACTTGGGGATCTTACTTAAATTTTTTTCATATCTGTTTCATTTTTCATGATAAATAGACATTGAGTTACTATTACATTTATCATGTCAGTATAGATTGAATTACAATTTATTAAGTTTTTCTAATAAAAACTTTATTTTTTACGTGTGTCTGTAAAATTTGGTTTATAAGCTCCTCGAAAAGTGTAGGAGAGCCCTAAGAAAGCATTTCTCGTAATGCCAAGGAAAACTGGAATAGATGGGATTTTAGGGTTTATAGTTCACGCAATGACGCGGGATACAGCTAGTATATTATAAAACTAAATTAAATAAACAATAAAATGTATTCATTACAAAACAAAATATTCGGCCCATACTACCAAAGTTATAGTAGTTAAGAAACAAACCGTGTCCGTTGCCAAATACAAGTTAAATCAATTAATTAAAATAAAATCCACTCCGCTCGATTCGTCCACAAGACATTCATTAGCACGAATCTGAATACAATTCCACTAATTTATTCCAATAAAAAGGAATAACACCCCCTCCATACCCCTCTATACCCCTTTACAATGACCCCCCTCGTATATACATAGTCTTGTATTTTCTATTTTTTCCTTTACAACCCTTCGTTTAGATTCAATTCGGCTAAATAAACTGAATTATATGCTACTTAAATGAGTGTCAAGTCGCCCCCACAGCCCCCTAAGGGCCACTTCGCCTCACCCCGAGATTCTTCTGAGATTTCCGTTCTATAGAAAAAGGATGTAAATAAAGCTTTTGAATTTTATCATAATGATGTTTTTTTTTTTGGAAAAATTTCAAAGAATTTGGTGAAAGACACTGGTATTTGAATTTGAGTTTTATTTTTTTTTATTAATTAATATTTAAATACATACTGATTTTTTTTTTTAATTTTATGCTTTACTTTTAATATACAAAACATAATTACTTACAATATAATAAATCTCATATATAAATAAATGTAATTATTAGTTATTTATTAAATTTTTTAGCCAAAAAAATTTATTTAAAAATATATTAGGCTCTTAACTGTTAGCTATAATTAAAAACAAATACTTGTAGAATTGTTCTACCGCTTCACATTGACAAGCTGCGTTAAGTTACGCCATTAAATACACAATTTCTCTAAATGAGCGAAAATTAGGAACATCTTTTTTTTTAGGCTAGAGGGTAGGCAGAGGGAGCCTGAGAACCCAGTGTTAAGACACTCCGTAGGAATGTCGTAGTGAGATATATATACACAACATTCTATTTACTTTACATACAAAATACAAAAAAAAACATACATTACAAAGAAAAAATAAAAGAAAACACAAATAAAATTTCTTGCACAAAAAACGCAAAAAAAAGGAAGTGTTAAAAAGCTTTCGTTTTCACTTTTAAAAAGATTCACACTTTGGAGGTCAGCGAGTATTCGCACGGACGAATTTGCGGGAGAAAGTTAATAAAAACAGAAAAGATAAAAATACAAGTTACCGGCTTTGCAATAGAAAGACAAAAGTAGGCGGCTGCCCTCAGTGGAACGAATAGGCCGGGCGGGCTTTTCTCACTCTCTTAAACGCTCTTGTCTACCGCACTGCGTTCCGAGCTTTTTGATACTTAAACTGCCCATTGCGAAATGAACAATTATATATATTTAACATTTTATTATTTTTTATGGAGATCGTTTTAATAATATAAATATTGAAATTGGGACAATAGTTGTGAGTACGATTTATACTCGGCAGTATGTTTATATGTAATTTATTTTCATCTCTCCGCTCTGGTAAGGCAAAGCTCTTTGTTGAGTTCCGCTATTTGATACACATTGCCTAAAAATCGGGCGGAAAGTGAAAAATAAATTGTCTTAAATATGCATGTTCGCTGACTATAACGTCATCGTACACAAACATGACAATTTCATCCCACGAATTTTCTATTAGGTCTCGTGAGTTTTACATTTTTTATTTATCACAAAAAGTGCACAACGACGATAAACAATTTTTCAGTTCAATAATGTTGATATGTCCAACGAACGTCTTCTCCATAAATAAAATTGCACGTTCTAATATAAATAGGAAATTCTTATAGTCCAAGTACCACTGAGCATATAATTTAATTTATATATGCTCAAACTCAAGATGTTACTTGTTGAATGACCGCATTTGTCTTATAAAAGCAGGAATTTGGAAAAAATTTGAACATGATCATGAATTTATGTTCTATACAGGAATCAAACCCACAACCAAACGTTTGTAGTCTGATACTATCCTACTTTGTCACCGGATGGTGTAACAATATTAAAAAAAAATGATTAACAAAAAATAAATATCAAAAGCTATCAAAAGTAATCCACCGCACTACATTTACAAGGGTTCTGGAGTGTCGCGGCGTGTCGGCATTGTTGCACACGCTGTATCGCTAATATAATAATGGTATGTACCGCCATCGGTTCACCGGGTTACCTTCAAACACAAAGGAAAAGTTATTTTAAAGCTGCATTATATGAGAAGCTTTTATAACAATGATAGGGCTGATAAGCTTATTTTTTGATATTTTAAGCAAAATTTTGACCGTAGCGGATTTGAACTTGTACTTGTTGGCTTATAAGTCTTTATTAAAAGTTTGGAGGCGATTCTAGTACAGTTGTTCAAATTTTTACTGTAAAAAGTTTATGATTTAAGTAAATATTTTTTAGTAGTTATAATAACAATTTGATTAATTTTATAATGCTAACAAATTTATAGGTAGTCGTATAACAAGAAATGATCGAAGCTAATAAAATTTTTAATAATGTGAAGAATAAAGCTTAATAAGCGTACAATTTATATCGAATTCTTATTAAGCAATATACATGCGTGTATAACATTAATTTATACATCACATATGCTTAAAAATATATTGTAAGTTTTATCGTGACCCGCTATTTCCTTTCAACTTCTCGTTCTTAACCTTATACAAACGACACCAACCAATAACCAAAATGATTCCAAATTAAAGCGAAAAAATGAAACTCCGACTCCATTAGAAACAAAAATAAATTGAATTACAACTCGATCGACATTTTCGATTGGGAGGCCTAACTCAATTAGGTAGGAGCGCTGATGGAAAAATAAAATAAATACGGGGAACAAAAAAAAATTAAACAAAAAAAAAAACGAGTCCAGATATAATTTGAAATATCTCCGTAAATGCAAAGCGCGAGTGCTGTTATTTTATTCAAATGAGGGCGAACTTTTTTCAACCCTTTCTCTCGACGCCATCAAAGTGGCCTGATATTCAATTAAAAAAAGAAGAACGGGTACGCGACTGAAAATTAATCAGAAAAAATGCTTTTAACTAGATCTACATTTTAATGAAATTTATTATTGACGATTATTATTATAAGCGAGCGCCTTTTGTCGTGATTGCGTTTGTAATTTCGCTAGAGTTTTTTTATATTACCATAGTAATGTTATGTATTTTACGTTTTATGGTATTCTGAATTGGTTACATTTTCTATGTATATCTTTTATTATAATAGCCTTCGATATATATTATATGTAGCTTGTTTTTTTAATTAAAATTGACAAATTTTGCAAGGCCTGAAAACTTTTTTAAAATTCTTAAAAATCTTACTATGATTTTAGTACTATAGTACTATTTAACTTAATAACTTACCTAACATGTTTAGTTTTGGTTTGCATTTCACAAAATGAAATTAAAACTCCACGCGCTGTGTTACAGTAGTAGGTATTGACTTAAATACGCTTGTTAAGCTCTCACGTATTAATCATTAAATACCCAACAAGCAACAAGTAGGGAAAGTGCAAATAGCAAAACAACATTACATTTAAATGTTTCCAGCTTTAATTAAATTTAAAAAAGCAGCTTAACGCTTTCTCTTGCATAGAAGTCAGAGAGAACCTAGTGTCAAGACACTCCGTGCAATATTCCGCCCGAACTCGAGATAGTATTAAGTGACGGAATTCAACGCCACATTTTGTCTTACCAAGTAAATAAATTAAAATATTTATAAATAATCATTCCCCCGAGTGGAGATGGAACCCACAACCAATCGCGCTTACAGTCGCTATCCCACTATGCCACGATGGTCTCTAATTATTAATTTATTTTATTTTAATTATTTTTAATCTTTCGTTATTTCACACACTCTCAATTTTCCACTTCCTTTTGTCTTGTCTTGAGTATGGATGGCAGCCTTCAAAGTACTGCATTCGGAAACGAAGCAAGAGAAATTAAAATAATTTCAATAGATATATTGCCGCATTTATGATAGAATTGATCATATAAGTTTTACATTTACCGTCAAACATTTATTAAACTTATTATGTCGCAACCGCGTTGTAAAATGTAGTTATTAAATCACATAAATAAAAATAGACTAACATCTAAAAAACACAAAATTCAACAATATTTAAGTACCTACTATCTCATTTATACTGTATATAGTTTTATGTAAATTTAACATTAGTAAAGATGCCTGTCATGTCACAGAGGCACAAGCGTGCGACTGTAATCGCGAAGCTGGGTTCGATTCCCACTCCAGAAAATTAAAATATTAAATAATATTTAGTATTTTCATTTCGCCGCTATGTTAACAAAATAAAGCGCAGCGTTGGGTTCCGCCACTCAGCACACAATGCCTCAATTCGGCGGAAAGTGGGAAACGGAAAAGTTAAAAGAGAACGGAGTCTCTTAACACTAGGTGCTCTAGTCCCCTCTGCCTACCCTGCAATGTACAGCGATTTGAAGACACGTTAAGTCCCGACACTCAACTCGCAATATCTCGAATCACTTTCACTTCTGCCCTTTTGTCCACATTTATTCTATCTCCAGTTTGAATCGAAATCAAGACATTGAGTGTTAAGGGGATGAACTCAACCTATTGACTTACCAGAACATACTTTGAATATACTTATATAAAAATTAAAAAATAGAATATACAATATACATATTTTTAATTTGTAAGAAATTCCGTTCATCGAATGGAACGGCACTGACAACATTCCATATTATATACTGACTCCTTTAAAGGTATCCTGTGAATAACAATTAATGCTAATCTAATAAAACAGGCACGAATCTCATATGAAAAAAATCCATACGTATCCTTTATTGACTGATTTCAAACGGGCACAACCATAAATTACATATATGTACATCATATTATATTATCTATGACTTATATTTAAAGCGCGGATTTAAGTACCGCCTCTTAATACGCCTGTTGTGGCGCAGCGGCACAAGCGTGCGACTGTAAACGCGATAGGTTGTGGGTTCGATTCTCACCCCAGGAGATGGAATTTTTCCTGCTTTTTTTTTTTATTTCCTGGGTTTGGTAACAAGGCAAAGCGCGGCGTTGAGTTCCGCCACTCAGCACGCAATGCCGCAATTCGGCGGAAAATGGGAAACGGAGTGTCTTAGCACTAGGTTCCCTCGGCCTACTCTGCTTTATGCGGGATACAGAAGCTCTTGATACGCAATGTCTCGAATTCGGGCGGAAAGCGGTGAACGGAGTGTCTTGACACTATCTTGACTCTGATTTTGCTTTGCAGGATAAAGCGTGAAGCTACAAACAAACGATATATTTATTTGATAATATTAAATATTCATAATTAATATTCTATAATGGAATACCAAACGTAACATTCTAAACATAATCACAAAGAATAATTTCAGTATGCATATGATGGAAAGTGCTTTTCCGGATTCTGATATACGAATTAATTGTTGATCTCCATAACCACGGGATGATGTTACACCGTGGCGTTCATTTTTTAGGATATATTTGAATTATTTTTAATTGATTTAAAAAAAAAAGCAGGAGGTTATCAATTTGAATGTACTTTTATATGTCATCGCGTTTTTATTGGAAGAACCAATGTTGATGATTCTTTTTTTGTATAATAGCTAGTTACTATAAAATAAACTTAGTTAAGATCTATCGAGTAGTTTTGAGTTGTTCGTAATACTTTTTTATTGTAAAAAAATTAGTTATCTTTTCTTCTCTCTCATAAGACAAAGATCGGCATTGAGTACCGCTACTTAACACGCAATATTCAATTCTGTGTGCGGAAAGTGGGGATTGGAATGTTTGAAAATATGTTCTTCCTGACTACCCTTCTATAAACTCTGCGGGAAACAGCGTGATAGCTTCACACTCTCACGTGCGGACGAATAACAGTTTCAAAACGTTAAGGACAAAAAATCGTACATCGATTCTTTGTCTTTTGATTAATCCTGCAAAGAATATAGGATGTCACCTCCTTTTATTTAAATAAATTTTATAATCAAAAAGTGAAAATGCTTCTTATACAACATTAATGATAAAGTTGGAAGATAATAAAATCGAAATCGGTATATGAATAAAGTTCAAGAAGAAATTTAATATCAAGTACAATATAGCAACATAGCTGTGTTTCCATTTAAACTATGTCTATATAGAGAATCTCCCACGTGAAGACTTCTGTAGAGTATGAGAAGACTTGTCTGTACTACATTTATTATTTCGACGACCAATATACCTTTGATTTGTTTCGTAGCAATATTTTAATATTCACAGTAACAAATTTAAAGGATTACTATGAGTTAAAAAATACAACTTGCTTTATATAGAATAGAGTGATCTTTGACATCATTAAATGTAATCATTATGCTTGTCGTAAATATAAACAATGGCCCAAGTTGGATTCAAACCAAGAACCATTGGGAGAACTATAAAATAGGGGTTCACCCAACTAAGCCACGATGTTTTAATTTATTCGTCTTTTTCCATAAAAACGTAAAACAAAATAAGATATTTAACTAAATAAGTAAAGGCCGCCGTTTCGCAGTGGGACAGCGTCTAACTGTATGGGTGAGTGGTTGTGGATTCGATTTCCAATCGGGAAAATGATTGTATTTAAATTACATTCATTTCTCCGCCTTCGTAACACAAAGAGCGGCGTTGAGTTCCGCCAGACAACCTGCGATGTCTCGAATTCGGGCAGAAAGAAGAGAACGGAGTGTCTCAACACTAGGTTCTCTCTGTCTACCCTGCTTGGCGGAATAAAACAAAAATTTAAAAAAACTAAATAAGTCATCTAAATAGCGCTACGGTGTAATAATTCACATCGCACTAATTCGAGAGCCCATTATTATTCACCGACGGCGCGAAATGAGTTCGTTTTTATTCAAACGCCAGAATGATATAATTAAAATTTGAATACAAGATTAAGTCCAGAAAAATTCAATATCGCATTCTGTTTGTACTGAGGATCGGGTTCTATTTTATTTTTTTAAAAAAGACAATTACAGATCAAAGTTTTTTATGTAATTAAAAAAATCTAATGTTTTTCATGAAGTTTTCAAATGCTTTACATGTTATGAGTCTAAAATTATTTTTTTCAACACATTCATCTTTAAATGTTAACAATATTTATTCAATTATAGCCATCGTAGCGCAGTGGTACATTTAACTGTACACGCGCTTATTTCGTATGGGTTCGTTCCCCACTCCGGTAATAATTATATTTAGATTATTTTCATTTTCTGCCTATGTTAAAACAAAGTGCGACGTTAAATTCTACTACTTAATGTGAAATATTTCGATTTCGTGCGGAAAATGGAGAATGGAGTGATTCTCTCTGCCTACCCCACTACTACCTACTTTACTTGCTTTACAATATCTATTATATTACTAACATACATACATAGCTTCACGCAGTATCCCGCATATAGCAGGGTAGACAGAGGGAGTGTTAAGACACTCCGTTCCCCAATTTCCGTCGATTTGAGGTATTGTGTGCGGAGTGGTGGCACTGAACGCCGCGTTTTTTGCTTTGTTACCAAACCCAGGAAATGAAAACATCCATTTCCTGGAGTGGGAATCGAACCCACAACCTGTCGCGTTTACAGTCGCACGCTTGTGCCTCTGCGCCACAACAAACGTTACTACCTTACTTGTTTTACAATATCTATTATATAACTAACATATATAACATATAGGTACATATAAATACCATAGCAGTAGTGTACACATATTTTCTTTATCTTAACGCATACACTCAATTCGAACGACAGACATCGGGTGGACGGCACATAAATCGGGGAGGCCGGCCCATAATGGCTCTCTCAAATCTAAGCCTGAGCCCAAAAGCCGGATTTCTACCTCGGTAATACACTTAAAACGGCTGAGCTTAAATCATCGTCATCGTTTGTTGAACAAGACTCCCGGTCACATATCAGTCGGTGACGGCCCTATCTCCCCAACCCACCCCCAATAATTTTCACTATACACTCTAGGCATAGATTTTAACTTCCACAGTATGTTTAAGTTGTGGTTTGAGAGCTTGTTACGTAAACGTCAGATTGTAGTGTCTATATACATATGTTTGTTAAATATTTTGAACGTGTTTCACTGTGTGTGTTTATATTAACAGGTATTTTTTTATTGGTGTGTATTTTATTATAATGGTATCGATTTTTTCGGATTATTGGAAAACAGAGTCTTTCCTTATCTTTTCATATCTGACATATATGTACGTAAAATTTATGGAAAATTGTAACTACTAGTAGCCTCATCAACGTGTAGAAGCATGTCACTTATATAAAAGTGTATGTCAAACATAATATGCTAGTGCGAGGAATATTTATTTTTTTTAATTTGAATTATTTCTGATATATTATTTAAAAAAGACACTGGTTTCCTGCACTTCTCTATGGACACTATGTGTATGTCAATTTTCGTACTCCTCTGTCTGTTAACATAAAATGGTATCCAAAGTTTTTTCTTCACGCATTAATTTAATGATAAAATATTCAAATATATAAAATTAAAAAAATAATACACTCTCAAGTATAATTATTACGAATAACTCAAAAACTACTCGTCCGATCTTAACTAAATTTTAATAGGATCACATCAGAAGCACTAGCTATCAAATAAACAAAGAATTATCAAAATTTGTTCACTAAGTAAAAAGTTATACAGTCGAATCGATAACCATCTTTGGAGTCGGTTAAAAATGTAATAAAACATGCACTATTAGTTAAATAATCTAATGTGGAACAAAATAAACTTGATATACCCAGAAAACGAATGTTACAAATAGCCCATAACTTTGTAAAACGTATGTGTAACAAGAAGTATTACCATCAATTATATGTACGTCGTGACAAGTTAAATGTTAAGACGCGACCAGTGTTAATGCCTTAGTGATAATCTCGTGTTGATACATAATAAACAATGAAGTATTTAAGTAGGTCTCGGAGGATGCGTGTGCGCATGCAGTTAACCAGATTTACGATAGAAATTAAAATAATTTGTGTTATATTTTTGTGAATTTGGTTTTAGGGTTGTTGGAGTTTATATGAATTGATTTTAAACTTTGTTAAGGTATGTGTAGGTTCGAATACTGAGGAATCAGTGGAAAATGTTAAGAAAATTAAAAATATATGCATTAGATTAAAATTTCGTATAGTAATTATGTTTTGTAAGGCACTTAGCCTTACAAAACATAATGAATAACATTTTAAAAGATTAAGATTTAGGATTTTCGTAGGGTCTATAATTCCTAATATTTTTAAATGAGAGGAAATACTATTAAAATTATAAATGCAAAAAATTGTACGGATGTATGTTTGTTACATTTTTATGCAAAATTTGCTGAATGTATCAAATTAAAACTTAACAGTAATATAGATTATATTACAATGTATGAAGTTTTATGTGTAATTTGGCCATAATATAATAGAATATTTTTTTTGGCTTCACGCTGTGTCCCGTATATAGCATGGTCGGTCACTACGTTCTCTCCTAATATTTCTATTTTCCACTTTTCGTCGAATTGAAGCATTGCGTTCTGAGTAATGGAACTCAACGCCGCGTTTTACCTTGATACCATAGCGAAGAAATGAGAATACTAAATATTATTTAATGTTTTCATTTCCTGGAGTGGGAATCGAATCCACAACCTGTCACGTTGCAAACACTTTACAAATTCCAGTTACCAAAAAAGTTGTCATTCAAGAAGGAATAGATAAATGTATTTAAAGCCCCATCTTTTAGGACATTGGGTGTAACACACGTTATCACTTCATAAATAAAATATTGCAATTTATTAATTAAATCCCAGCAACATAGTCTTATCTACGTTAGATTTATTCAGGCAGCATCGTGATTTGCGAGACATTATGATAAGTGGGCGAACGGCACAGGCAATTAGACGCATACAGGAATTAAATATATTTGTAATAGACGTTTATACAACGCCAGCAATGACGGGTTTGATGCTTTTAATTTATTAATATATGTATATTTGGTAGTAAATGTAATAAATTGATAATTTCTAACAATATTCCGTAGAGGTAAATGAAAAAAGTTGAAGTTATTCCATTTTTTCAGCTTTATACTTTATTCCAGCAAGGTAGACAGAGAGAACATAATGTCGAGACACTCCGTTCTCCTTATCATATATCTATAATGTTTATAAAATTTAAACATTATAAACATATGACAAGAAACCTGTATATGCGCATTCACTATTGATTAAGGTAAAGTCGTTTCTCTTCTATACTTAATTTAAGAAACTTTATTGATTTATCTGTAACTGTAAAAAATAATATAATAAATACATTTTTTTTTTCCTATTTACGGCCCGTAAGACAAAACGTGGCGTTGAGTTCAGTCATTCTACATATGAATGGATTATCTTGACACTCCTATTAAAATATAAAAATAACACAATAATAATTAATAAATGGTAACGTATATATTAGAATAATGTATTGTAGCATATTTTAGGTTGCAGGACAGACAGACAAATAGAGGATTTAATTCAGTTCTTAACTTATGGTGTTACGAGCGTGTCAGAAAGATACTTGAAAATAAAAAAAAATAATATTAAACCAAACTTATGGTTACCTGCACATTTATAAAAGCAAAATTAAATAAAATATCGAGCGTTCTGAACTGCATGTTTAATTTTAAATTGTTCTTTACGCCAAGTTTTGTATATAATTTCTTCTATGATATAATAACCGAAGGTAAAAATATCATACGGATCATGGTAGCCAATCTCCCATTTTAGTTTTATGCAGTACCATGAGGTTTTAGTGAGTAGTCTAGCGTTTTCTCACTAGCCTAGAGTCCGACATAGTCCACAGGAGTCCCTAAAAGATACCCGTTTTCGGTCCTAGCGAAGAAAAAAGGTACTAAAACCAGAATTCCTTTTGTATTTTCTTTTTTAAGTTTTGTAATGCACGACAAACATAATATGGTTCCTAGGTTTACTTGTTAAATTATAGAACTATTTAAGAAAGGATCGTTTTGTGAATATTTAAATGGTAACAACATTTCTATTTGAGTTATTCTTATGAGAGTCCTATTTATGTCATAAGCTGCCTTTTGTTTATTTATAATATGCTAAGTTTTCTCACTGTCTCATATTACGATCATATTTTAAACAAATAGAAATAACGCCTGTCGTGGCGCAGAGGCACAAGCGTGCGACTGTAAACGCGACAGGTTGTGGGTTCGATTCCCACTCCATGAAATGTAAAATTTAGTATTTTCATTTCTTGGGTTTGGTAACAAGGCAAAGCGCGGCGTTGAGTTCCGCCACTCAACACGCAATGCCTCAATTTGGCGGAAAGTGGGGAACGGAAATGTTGAAAGAGAATGGAGTGTCTTAACACTAGGTTCTCTGGTTCCCTCTGCCTACCCTGCTATATGCGGGATACAGCGTGAAGTTAAAAAAAAGCTCAACTGCACAGTAAGAAGCCCATATTATTAAGCTCTATATATTAAAATATTTCTCTAACATAATGCTATTACATCGTATTATCATTCTGTCAATACTGACAACCGAGTCCTGTCGTTGGGAGTTAGCGTGCGCACACGGGAGCACCGCCATATACGGCCACGTTCCAACAATAACATGTAAAATAACTCATGATTTATCCAATAAGTACGGTGAATTTTAAATTACTTCATTGAAAACTTGTTTTTAAATGTTTGCGATATTAATCATAAGTATAATCGTATGACAGCATCTGATTGGTTGTGGGTTCGATTTCCACTCGGAAGATGTATATATTTAGGTTGTTCTCATTAGAATATAAGTCAAAGCTCGGCGTTGAATTCAACTATTTGTTAGATCGTCGAATAAAAGAGAAACACTATTTTATAATATTGACTCTTTATTGTTCTGAACTGTACAACGGTCGATACGAAAGTGAGCCTTTCCTTGTAAATCCATAGGAAACGTCACTTATCAGTCGAATATTTTACAAAAAGGAGGTAGATGAAAAATTAAACAATCTACGTGTTTATAATAGACTACTCATAGACGTATAATTTATATATAGCTGTCACACTCAACACGAAATATCTCGATTTCGAGCGGGAAGTAGAGAACGAAGTGTCTTGGCACAAGATTCTCTATGACTTCCCTGCTATACGGGTAAAATATTAACGATGCTGTTGTAGCGCAGTTTGGACATCTTTGAATGAACGAGATGAGAACTTAAATCCAAATATTTACTTTTTTATGTAAATATTTCTATGGTCTTGTTAAAAAAGAGAAGTTAAGTACCACCACACGTTTCGCAATAAAGTGGACAAAAGAAAAAACATAATACGTTCCACAAAGTTGTGACAATATTTTTTTTAAGAAAAATTATAAATTGTATAAAAAATATATAGAAAGAGGTTTTATATTTTCCCAATAATAATACACATTAATATAATATGTCAAATTGCTTTTAGAAAGAAAGATTTGTAGCGATATTTGAACATATATACAATGAATGAAACAGTAGAAAAATATTTGCATTTTCAACGAATTTTCTCTTCAAATTCTTTAAAATTTCTGCAATGGATTTTCACTGTAACTTTTTTACTATAAAACTCTTACAAGAGTAAAATAAGTGCCTATTTATAAACTAAAACTGGGGTACTCGTAAAGGCCATCATTGCGCAATGGAACAGTATCCGACTATAAGCGAGTTTCGTTGTGGGTTCGATTACCAGTCGAGGAAATAATTATAATATATATAAAATACAAATGAAAATCATTTATAATTTTCAATCACTCTGGCAACACAAAGTGCGGCGTTGAGTTCCGCCAATCAACATGCAATTAATTTGCAGAGAGCGACGAATATAGTGTCTTGTCTTGTCTAGATTCTCTCTAAATACCCTGCCATGCGAGATAAAGCGGGGTTTTCATACAAAAAAGAAAAAGTATACCTTATAGAAGTAACAATAAACGTATTTCAATGTACAATACAATCCAATAGTCTGATTTCTCAACGCAATTAAGCCGCCGATAAGCTAGTAATTACGTATGCTAATCGTGCACTTAATACTTCTCAGTTATGCGCCCCTGGTACCTCAGGCTGGTTGCTATTAATTATATTATAATTACATATATATAGAAATTTTCCATTAAATTATAGGTGTTGGTTGACTTTTAAGTTTTTTATGGTGTAACGGTATGGTTTATGTCAAAATTAACTATCTCTATTAACTGTCAATGTCGTTTTAATTTTAAGATGGAAAAGACTTTTTACTTTTTTTTTGTGAGGCTAAGAATATAATGTTAGTAAGAAGGATATTGGCAAAATTTTTGAAACATTAAAAAAAAAATAAGTCGTCGTGTTGCATATGTTTACTACAAAAAAAGTTTAATACTGGTTTAAGTCTCTGTTTTTTATATTTATTTATATTTTAAAGTTAAAGTTAAAATATATTATTTATATTAAAGTGTTCTACATTCATATATGTATAAAAAATACGCCTGTCGTGGCGCAGAGGCACAAGCGTGCGACTGTAAACGCGACAGGTTGTGGATTCGATTCCCACTCCAGGAAATAGATTTTTTCATTTCCTGGGTCTGGTAACAAGGCAAACCGCGGCGTTGAGTTCCGCTAATGTAAAAGTTTAGTATTTTCATTTCCTAGGTTTGGTAACAAAGCAAAGCGCGGCGTTCCGCCATTCAACACGCAATGCCTCAATTCGGCGGAAAGTGGGGAACGGAGCGTCTTAACACTAAGTTCCCTCTGCCTACCTTGCTATATGCGGGATACAGCGTGAAGCTATGTATGTATGTATGAAAAAATAAAACATTCTACATATAACTTGTAATATTTTTTTTTTTAAATAACTAAGAACATTTGTATTAGGGAGAACATCATTACATATATGGCAATAATAAAAACGAATATAAATAAAAAAAAACATAAACAACATTCAATTCGAAATTGAAACTTCTCTAACAAATGTATCAATTCTTCAATAAAATAATAAAGATTAATGACATATTACAAATATATTCATAGCTCGCAATTTAAAAAAAAAAGTTTGAATAGAAAGAAAATACGTATGTCTTTTAACTCGCGCTATTTAAATTAAAAAGTGAAACTATACAGGAATTTATGATAAATGAGGCTAGAGACAAACATAGTCCATTATACCATCGGTGGTACAAAAATATAATTCGCTTTATAGAAAATTTATTCGCAACATCATTAAATATGTTAATAGCTAAGTTAATATACGTGTTCGGAGATAATTCCACTCTGTTGCAGATGTTAATTATTTTATACCGATAACACCGCTACTTAACGATAAGTTAACTTTGCTAACTATAATCGATTTTCTGAATTCGAATTTGCAATAGAAATAAACAAATGTTTGTCTAAAAATATCGATTATCTTATTATTTTGGTGGGCGTGAATATGTTGATTAATCGTATTTGCATATACAGCTTCAAGTTTTATCCCGTATGATAAAGTAGTCAAAGAGAACCTACACTAGGTCACAAGACACTCCGTTCTCCCTTTTCCTCCCGAATTTATACGTTTACATTGGTTTAAAATAAGTAAATGGATTAAAAAAACTCAAAATAGAACTTAATATAGGAAATTCCTGTCCTGGAAGATGTTTTTTATTTATTATTTTATTTTCACCTAGTACGGGTCATATCTCGGCGCTTTATACACTTCCGTGCTAGATACTCGTAGGCATATATATAAAGCATACCGATTTACAATACAATTAACTAAGCTTAAAACTTGTAATCGGTAAAGTAAATTAACACGATATGGATAAATTACAGATTTATTTAGTAGTTTAATTTAGTGATTTTTTAAGTTATCTAATTAATAATCACGTAAACATAACTTAAAGTAATTATACCTAATATTTAAAAAAAATAGCATATAAAACGATAAAAACGACAAAGATTTGAATTATATAAAAATATTTAAAAAAATATATTATATATATATATACATAAACAAAACATAGTAACATTGAAACAAAATATATTCATACTCGTACATAAATACCCAAAACAATTACAACTGTATGTATACGATTCATATTTGGTTTACGTAAATATGATCACATCTCCAATTTTCGCAAGAAACTCAAGTGGCTCCCGATCCGACTTCGCAGGAATACTCACATACTTCATCTTCTGTACTGTATTCTGTTCAATCCAAATTCTCCACCCTACCTTAAAGAACGTTTTGAGTTTCTGGGCGGGGCGCACCCGCGTTCTCTTCGCTCTGAACGTCACCTTATTCTAAAAATACCGTCACATACTTCTTCCTCTTATAGCAACTCGTTTACGGTTACCGCGTGCCGCCTATGGAACTCCCTTCCCTTAGATATCAGAAATGCGAAAACGTTTTTAACCTTTAAGCGTCGACTAAAGAGTCATTACTTGACACTTTGAGAATTTGTATTTGTGCCAACGCCAAATTGTGTTACTTTACTCTTTCTGTTTAGTTATGTATTTATATGTATAATGGTATGTATATATGTATGTATGTATGTATGTATGTATGTATGTATGTATATATGTATGTATGTATATATGTTGTATACATGTATGTATTTCTGTATGTATGTATGAATGTATTTATGTTTGTATGTATGTATTTGTGTAGTATATAAGTTATGCTATAATAAATCTATAAGTATGCTATTGTTTTTGTTTAAATATTATTATTTCTTTATTTTTCACACCCTACCTGATTTTTTAATTTGCGCTTTCTTATGCCTTAAGGTTGCCTGGAAGAGATCGCTATTTTAGCGATAAGGTCGCCTATTGTATATCTAATCCTTGTGTGTATTTTCTATTTTATTTATTTTATGTGTGTACAATAAAGAGTTATAAATAAAAAAAAATAAACAAAAACTGTCACAAATATAAATATATTTATAAAAATTATAAATATTTATTCTCTCCACAATGCTCTCAAAACATAGTACGTAACTATCAATTTTCATTCAATATTGTCACACAAATTGTACGGAGGAAGTTGCAAACTATAGGATATCCATTAAAAATTAAACGTTATATCGTATTAATACACCTCTGAGCAACGATCAGCCGCGGCCGAAAATAAATTGAACATCAAAATAAATGCCAATACATCGGATCTATTGTATAACGTGGTAATACACATTTTCTATAACATGTGATACGAAAATATGAGTCATATAGCGTTATGTCGAAAATACTCAGTGTTCAAACACTCCGTTTTTTCGTTTCGTTTTTCGAGTCCCTAAGAAGAACCGGCGGAGAAAACGCGGGACGTTTCTTTTTTTTTAGCTTCACGCTGTATCCCGCATATAGTTAGGTAGGCAGATTGAACTTGAGAACCTAGTGCTAAGACACCGTTCTCGTTCTGTTCTCCACTTTCCGCCGGATTAGAGGCATTGCGTGTTGAGTAAATACTTTTTCATATTCTGAAATGGGAATCGAACCCACACCACCTGTCGCAATTACAGTCGTGTGCGTTTGCGCCACGACAGGCGTTTTCATTTCTTTTTTTTTAAATTAGTCAATACTTTACAAATAAATATTCTTGACAATGATAACTTGACTACTGGAGACTTAACGACTGGAGCCGAGCATTTCATTTCCAAGGCATATCTTTTATAAAATCACTATTTAGGTAATAACCTTCAACTCACAAACGTCTTTTCACATTTTTTTAAAATTGTGAAATAGAACATTCTCAGACGCTTTCTGGGATCTTATTGTAAAAGCGTACACAATGTCCCATAAAAGAATTACGGACTCGATGGAATCGAATCGAATCGGCAGCAAGTTTAAGCCTATTTGTATTATTAACACTGTGTATATCACCAATTTTGATATAATTATTAATATTCTTCATTATAATAAAATAATCATACCCCTGAATAGATATCGAACCCACAGTCATTACGCGTACAGCCAGACTGTCCTACAGCACCACAAAGGCATTAAAAATATATACGAGTATATTGTTTTAAAGAACTCCTTGTAACGAAATGACCAATCAAATTACGCTATCGGAGCGTTCATGAGATTATACTTGTGATTTTTTTATTAAGGAAATCGCTTTTAGGGGTTGCCCCTTTTACGGCCCGAATGGGAACTCGTAAGACGTATGTAGGATTCCCAGATCGACTGAGATTTGTAAAGACGATATAAGCATCAATACATTTACAATTTACAATCTTTCATTTTTTTAGATACAAAGTATTTTAATAATCGTTATAATATTAGGTATTTTATTTTAAAAAAATGCAAGCAGCTGTAACTTTGGCGTAACTACAAACCATGATAGAACTAAAATTATTAGTATTACCTAATTATTGTATGTGTTTGTGTGAATATGTTTATCAACTACGCTGGACGGCAACCCGATGTACATTTAATATTGTTTTCTCAGTAAGTGAATTGTAAATTCTTTATGAGAAATAAATAAATTCTGAAATAAATTCTGAAACCTAAAATGATTATTTTGGATCGTAACACTAACAATCGCCCCGATTCATGTGTGATAGAAAATGCGAACTTATCCAGAATTATATCTATCTGGGATCGATTAAAGAAGGTGCGTACAATAAACTGTGTAAAGGCTCAAGCAAATATAGTAAACTCACCACATAACCAGAGACATCAAGGTTCGACTAATGAGATGCCCAGTATTTCCTATTTCCCTGTATCGAACTAAATCATGAATGATCCAGCAGAAGCTGCTTGTTAATCAACGCCTTTTAGAAATGAGCTGGTGGTGCTTTTTGTGAACACAATGAACTGCTCGCTGCACTAGCATCTCCATTTTAGAAGAGCTCGACATCAAGCAAAGACTTTCATCAATTGTGCACATGCGTATTTTTGAGATGTTTTGGTATACTAGACAAAGCAAGAACTGGTGGGAACGTCTCATAATATAATGAAAAGTAGAAGAACAGCAATTGTTTTCAAATGTATTCACTCTGACAGGAGCGTATGACTAAGAAGAAGAATTTTAATAAAATATTTTTTAAAATATAAAGTACCAATTATTATTGTATGAAAATCTTAACTGTTACCTATCATCAAACAAACCATGGTGACTTTAAAAGCACTACAATAGAACTAGTCCAAATTAAGAAGAACTACAATAGAACTAGTCCAAATTAGAATTAGTCAAACTCTATAAATTAACAAAGGCAAAAGCAGAAATTCAACCAGCTACCCCATTCTGTAGCACACGCGTTTGTAAATTCGCGTATAAATTCATTACCGTAGGGTTAGTAAGTGACAAGCTGACGAACACCGGAAACGCATCGCGATGCATTGACTCCCGTTCAAAGAATTCATTATCGGGACCGAATGCCGGTTATTTTCGACGCATTTGCATTTTTTGATATGTTGAAGGGTAATATTTAGGTATTGTTTTGTAATATTGACACGGAAGGCTAGCGTTTAATGTTCAATTCAGTTTTCGAACGTATTTTAAGCTTTGATATTCGAAAAATATTTTTACAGGCATATGATTAATTGTGAGGGTAGAGGCGATATGGGGAAACTTTGCTTTGCATTTTTTACTATCAAAACGTCAAGTTTAGGTGGTGGGACGGAGTTCTGTGTGATAATATAGGTAGTGCCATTTGCCATATAGCGCTGAATTTTAATTTATAGCATCGCTCAAACAAAACCGAAGGCATATCCACGCATGTACATTAAGGCAAAAACAATTATGCTAAGTATCGTTAAAATATTTGAATTTTAAGTGGAGATAAACAGTATAAGGCAAAAAAGAAGGCACTACTTACCTCTTTAGAAATATACGTATCAATACAGCTTAGATTTTGTTCCACTTACTTTGTTTTAGTAGTTTTGATAATAATAACATAAATATATTTAATGAAACTCCATTTAATACTCCAATAAGCATTTCTCCGAGTGGAAATCTAATACTATCATCCCGTTTACAGTCAGTATACCACTACCTACATATAATTTGTTTAACAATAGTTACCTAATATTTCCAATAATTTAATAACTATCGAAACATCTAAACAAAGTAAGTCGAACAAACAATTCTTGTTAAACCGTCGCCTGTCGGAGGCTATTAAAACATGCAGTCATAAAGGGTAGTGGTCATCAACCGCAAAAAACTATCGGCAGAATAGAAAAAAAATGGTAAAAATGTTGTGTACTCAAAAAGCGCAGATTGTCGCGGTTTCGGTGCCCTGTGCTACGTTATTAATTCTTGGGCAGCGCGCCCGCCCGACCGCATCGGACAATTGAAAAATAAAATAACAATCATTCATTTATACATGATCATGCTTATATTGCGTCTGTAGCTTCATTCGTTTATTTGTTATCTATTGGCGTTTTTTTTTTTAAATTTTTATGTCATTTTTGTTGGAAATGACGTCTTGATTGTTAGGGGGCGATAGAAAAATGACTTAGCTATGCATGTAAGAAACATGACCTCTTTAATAGTCAAATGCGTTGGCCACAATTGATTTCTGTACTATAAGCAGCTTTTTTTTTAAATTATCAGATGTAATTATACAGTAAAAACATTATTTGGTACTCTATAATCTTAACTATATGAGATTAAATATCATATAAATACAAAACAGAAACATACGTCCACACAAACGTTTTACTGTATATCATATAAATACAAAAAAGAAATACAAACGTCTAACTGTTAAAAAAATTACACATAATTCTCATAAAAACATTTAAAGAACACATAGGAATCATTTTACTTAAAAATGTCACACTCAAAATGACATTTATAAACTCTTATTAAAATATACCAACTTTTTCATACTTTTAGCATCTCACACCCATTTGGTACCAAAATCGAATCTGCACCTATCGATACTATTAGAACTTGATCCCTCGCGGAATACACTTTTTCGCTATTTTGTAAATAATTAAGTTCAAAACCAAAAAACGTCAACAGCATTCGGCGTTGATATTGAATGCGAAACGATTGACGCTACTTATATATATAATAATTGATTTCGTATAAATTTCACATTAAGAGAATTTTGTTTTTTTATCTTCACGCTTTACGAAGGGTACGTAGAGACAGCCTAATGATATGGCATGGTCGGTTTTGTTTTTTATTTCATGTTTTATGGGCGTGAGAGTTGAGTTCATTTCAATTTACTTGGCCAATGTCAGGTGGATAGAAAATCTTATAGTTTGCCAATTATTTGCCTAGCAATAACACTCAAAGATTATATTAACAGCCTAAAAGTAGAAAGTCATTTGATAAGCCACCGTCTGAAACGATTATCTACGTTACTACTACTAGAACTTAGTGCCGCGCTTTGTCGTAATAAGATCTAAGAAACATCTATATATAGGTATATATAAATTATTATAAAGTAGTTACTTTATAATAGACATATCCTAACTTCACGCTGTATTCCGCGCACAGCAGGGTAAACAGACGGAACCTGAGAACCTAGTGTTAGCACACTCCGTTCTTTTTTTATATTTCCGTTCCCCACTTTCCACCGAATTGAGGCGTTGCATGCTGAGTGGCGTAACTCAACGCTGTGCTTTGCATTGTTACCAGAGAAAGGAAATGAAAATATTAAATGTTAATTATTATAATTATTTCATATTTTCATTTCCTGGAGTGGAAATCGAACCCACTCTAGGAAATTAAACCAATTATAAGCCAATTAGAAGAAAACCAAACATAAATATATTCCCATGGTGAAATATAAACCAGAAAACTAAATTTTAATAC
Organism: Philaethria dido; assembly: GCA_033558755.1. Lineage (NCBI taxonomy): Eukaryota > Metazoa > Arthropoda > Insecta > Lepidoptera > Nymphalidae > Philaethria > Philaethria dido. The sequence goes on along the minus strand of JAKGSA010000347.1, from coordinate 75,083 downwards.
CTTTCTTGGTTATGTAGGAGAGCACAAAAAGAGGCTATCACGAAATTTCTATGTGATCATGGCACGAAATTACAACTTACAACTTGTATTACAGATTGAAATTATTACCGTAAGTATCGAATTTCTTACTTTTGCTAATAATTTAAGAAAAAATAAATAAAAGTTATAAGATCGACAGTTTGTAAATCGATTCTCTTCAGCTTTATTGTCTTATAATAGGTATATTTTTTATCAGCTTCAGTTAAAGAAAAAGTAGTGACAAAACACTCTGTTCTCGACGTTCTGCTTGAAATCCAAATATTGCATATAGAGGTAGCGAGTATCAAAATAATTTAAGTATAAACATTGCACCTAGCGGGAATCGAACCTATTACCAATCATGTGAACGATCAGATGCTGTGCGACTGTGTCATGATTACCTCTATTTATATTAATACATATTGCTTTATCCATAAAGACATTTAATTATAACTAGAACCGACTAAAATTATATATATAATAAGATATTCGTAATAGAAAATTCAAAATATCATTAGAATTGAAATGAAAATATAATTATAGTAATTTTCCTACAAAACGTTTCCTCAACATTGCGTTTGCTTCGCTTTCACATACACCAAACGATTGTAACCTGTTTATGAGTGTTTTAGATGTAAAGCTTTAATTGCAACTTGGTATCGACTTCGCCAATAGAAGTATTATTTAACAATATAATATAGGCTTGTCTTTTAACCGATTTCAAAATAAGGAGAAGTTCTCAATTCAACTGTATTTTTTATATGTGTTAACGTAACTTTTTACTGGATGAATCAATTTTGGTAATACTTTTTTTATATGATAGGTGGTATTTCTTTAGTGGTCCAATTAATTTTTTTTATTTAACATCTGACGAGTCTTTGAGGTATTCATAATTATTTTACTTTTTGGTGTATTTTACTTAAAAACGGTTTTCTTTTTTTGTTAAAATGTTACTTATGTGAGTTTAAAGAGAAGAGAGAAAACTTTAAGTAATAGAGTGCAAAGGCCACTTTAATCCAAACGGAAATCTGTTCGAAACAAACACCGTAATTTGTCTAACGAGGATCAGTTAAAATACAGTACAGTACAAAAAAAATAAGTTTAGTAAAAATCATAAAAAACGGTACCAATTATCCTAATACTACTAATACTCTATTCTATATTCCTCTAATTCTCTAGTAGTCCACTTTCTTAAAGTTTTACTTTCGTCCTGTGTAAATTTTTTAAATACAAAAATTCACGATTATGATTAGAACTTACTCCCATATTTTTCTAGAACATCAAGGCCATCGTGGCGTAGTGGCACAGCTGATCTAAACGCTAGTGGTTGTTAGTCCAATTTCCTCTCGGCGGAATGATTATATTAAAATTATTTTCATTTCTCTGCTGTAGTCTTATGCTTTAGTAAATCAAAGCGCGGCGGTGAGTTCCGCCACTTAACGCGGAGAATAGAGTGTCTAGGCACTAGATTATATCAAAATCAATATAAAAAAATCAAAATCAAAATATTCTTTATTCAAATAGGCTATTACAACTTTTGAATCGTCAATTTACAAAAGATGTTAGGAGTGTCAGTCCTAACGGAACCTACCACAGGCTCGGAAGGCAGTTCTGCTGAGAAGAGCCAGCGAGAAACTCTACAGTTGCTCTTTTCAAATAATTTTTTATAATAAATTTACAGCAACGATAAGCCTTGAGCGAGTATCAACAGCACTTAATTCCACACATTAACATCTGTATAGTATTCTTGGACAGAATAATATACTTTCCTTAATAATATTTCTAATCTATATATTCTACTACGCGAGAAAATACCGAATCATATAGTAAAATCTATGAGAAAATCAAAATATCTATTGTACATTGCAATCTTATAGGGGGACACACTGAGGGCACGTCACTATTACGATGACAAATGTGGAGCGCAATTACGCAAAGCGAATAATGCCGTTCGTTGTGTTAAAATTATTTGTTTTATTGAAATAATCCTTTGAGGATATACTATGAAGAGACACTAGTGTTGATATAAATTAATATTTATAATGATCTATGTAAATAATCCACCATCTATCATATAATTTTTTTTTCGTTCTGACGAAAAAACATGCCGACGTGGAAAATGCTTATTGGCGATTTTTTATTTGAGAAACATTAAATTATATTGTAACCGCATCTTTTTTTACCGTGAAGATATCCGTTACGGATATCCGCCCGATTCAAGATTCGGATAGGTTATGTGCTACTCCGGACCGACAGACGTAGGCCATGCATATACCCACTAAAATCTCGGTATTCCTCCGAACGCCCGAATCTTTCGTGAAAGTGAAGTGAAGCGGCATATTGCAACTGGTGTAGTTGCACTACTTATTATTAAAAGTAATTTTCTAGAGAAAAGCGGTTAATACAATCATGTGACAGATTAAAAAAGTATGTACAATATATTCCGGATACATCTCATTGTGCGGTCACACCGGCACTGATCATCTTGTGATTGATGTTAGGTAAAAGGGGAAGAACTGTTAAGAAGATCTTACGAAGCGTGTCATAGCTACTAAGACGTTTATCATGCTAGACTAACTCTAAGCGTGCGGCTGTAAACGCGACAGGTTGTGGGTTCGATTCCCACTCCAGGAAATGTTAGTATTTTCATTTCTTGGGTTTGGTAATAAGGCAAAGCGCGGCGTTGAGTTCCGCCACTCAACACGCAATGCCTCAATTCGGCGGAAAGTGGGAACGGAATTGTTGAAAGAGAATGGAGTGTCTTAACACTAAGTTCTCTGGTTGCCTCTGTCTACTCTGCTATATGCAGGATACAGCGTGAAGATTAAAAAAAAAAAGAAAGTAACTCTAAGTCCAAAATTAAACGTGATTGGTAGAGCTCTTTCAGCTGTTTGAGTGGCAGAACTCAATATAAGACAAAACGGGGCGTTTTGTCTTACAAGAGCAGAGGAAGGAAAAAAAATATATAAACATTCCCCAAGTGGAGTTCAATTTTAATAAAAAAAAAAAAAACTCATTCTCAAACAAGCAGTGAAGTGTAAACGTTAAATTTAATTCATACCTACAAAATCAACAAATAATAAATACTAACGATCTATGAACAGCTATTGTAAATATCCTCTCTATATACAATTAACACAGTAATTGTAAAACATTTTCTTTAATGATAATTTACTTATAGGTTTCCATACATTAATATAATATCAGAAGCAAACAACGCGTAGGTCGACTAAAACGGTCCCTAATGCACTGATTAGAATGAATTATTCAAGACGCGAATACACAACATGACTCGACCAGTCTTGTACCTAGTCTATAATCTTATTGCAGTTGTTCCATTAGACTAAGTTGCCAATTTAGTATCAAATATTATAATTATTTAGTAAAAAAATCGTAAAATGAATTTTCTGGGCTTTTATGAGTTGAGAAAATAAAATCTCTTTGAGATGACATTGATAGTTTTTCTCATATATAACGATAGTAGCTTGTCTTAAAGATTAAAATAATACAAAGTACTCATAAGTTTTCATAATACGTTTTGTCATAGTTATGTAAAAGCAAAATGTTTCCTCTATTAAAATAAATATATATTTATATACAGTCCAAGCGAGTATCGAATCCACGATATTCGCGTTTATATTGATGTTCAGCTATTCCGCAATAAATTTTATAGCGTTATAAAATTTGTAACATATGCCAGAAAACTTTAAAAAGTACCATGGATATACCATACCATGCTGGTACCGAGTCCATGATATTTCAGAGAGAGAAGCTCAGAACAATGCCTGGGACTTGCAACCCAAATGTAGCCTATCTTTACCTAATCAAATTTGATAAGATCCTGCTAATACCGCCTTCGAAATACGTACTAGAAATGAACTAACGATATATAGGTCGAGATTATTTACAAATTTCGCTGTTATACCTTTCTCAATTAAAAATAATAAAAAAATTGTTTAAATTTTCAAATATCTGACTGAGCTGTAGTCCAACATTAGATGTGGTAGACCCAGCCTTATATAAATAAGCGCTTATTAGGCCTACTTTGAATTACAATATTAGCTAATTTACTGGCCACGTAATACTGTTGCTGTGGCCTGGTATATCAATTATATTTCACTTAGCAACGAATATTACTCCAGCCATTTACTAGACTACTTTTACTGTGTTCCAGATAGTTTAAATGTTTATAGGTATATTTACAATTTTAATATCTTATAATTTCTTATATAGCTGCTAATATGATGACATACTTACACGCATCCAAGGCTTTTGTTTTTGTTCCTCGTTCTAGTAGAAACAAAGGTGTTTTCTCTACTCGATATTGGTGTCTTGAATTTGGGCGGAAAGCGGGAAACGGAGTGTGTTGACACTAGGTTCTCTCTGTCTACCCTGCTATACTGGAAAAAGCGTAAAGCTGCTTTTTATCCATACACCTAATCGTAACGACTGTAAACGAGACAAGCTGTGGATTCGATTCCCACTTCCTGGGTTTGGTAACAAAGCAAAGCGCGGCGTTGAGTTTTGCGGAATTTGGGGAAAGTGGGAAAGTCTTAACGCTAGGTTCCCTTTGCCTACCCTGCTATATGCGGGATACAGCGTGAAGCTATGTATATATGTACCTAATCGTCATATGGACACTGTCATGATTCAGTTGGGATGTACTTGACTGCACACCAAGGTTGGTTGTTGTCGGTTCTAAAATATGATATAAAATGTTTTCATTTCACTGATCTGTTTAGAGGAAGTGCGACGTTGGATAGCGTTTCAAAACGCAATGACTAGCCATAGTGGAACGGTGTTATTTATTTATGTCTGTTTCTCTGTATGTTAAAACTATATGAGTCTCGCAAGTTTATTTATTAAAACTATTCTCATATTTACTATACTTTTTATTCTATAGATATTTACAAAATATATTTTTAAACAAAATCTTGTTCTTTTTTCCGATTTTTGGGAATTCTCATACTGTCTTAGTGCGTCTTTCAAACATCAGGTTTTTCGGCCCAGTATTTGTATATACAATTAGTATACAATTAGTATTAGTATATTTGTGTATACTTATTAATAATTAAAAAAAGGAAAAATACTAAATAAATTAAAATTTGTTTAACTTCTTTATCCAGACACTAATATTAATCATTACGTATTTTTTTTTTATTGATAACGGATGGCAAACGAGCAGAAGGTCCACCTAATGGTAAGTGGTTACCTTCACCCATGGACATCTACAACACCAGAGATATTGTAGATACGTTGTCGACCTAGAGGATATTGATGGAAGAGGGGGACAATGTATTAGTCCGCTATTGGAACCACCACATTTTGGGGAAAGGATGGATGGGAAAGAGGAAAACCTGGCTTATATGCCATCAAACCGGAACACATCATAAGATTTTTGGCGGTTCGTCTTTGACATGATAGTGGCCGCGAGCCAGTCGGGGGACGAGCCTCTTACCACCTGCCTACTGGGATACCCGCCTCTTACGGGACGCTACCCAGCGGCGGAGGGGAATTGTATTCTAACCCCGTCCCCTAACAGGGAAGGTAATAATAAAATAATTGCTAAATAAATCATAATATTGTTTATCCTTAGTAGTATCAAAAAGTGTCTCTTTTTCAATAGCTTTAACCTAAATAATAGTTCAGCAACATGCGTAAATACAAAAACTATAGTTTACAACAAATCAAATACCAACATAACATACAAACAAAACGTACTAGCATTCCAATACATTTTGTTAATCTCAAATCGTCTCGAGACAAAGCTTCATAAATAATAGAATAGACAAAAAACCGATCGTGACTTATTCATACGTCGCAAACAAGCCCTCTGTCAAGCAAATCTGTCACTTATTGTATCTGTAGGGCCGCTTTCGCTGCATTAACATTTTATTAACATTTCCCGTGCGTCATTAGGGTTCAAATTTGAATATCTTTGGATCGGAAATGCACAAATTAAGCGAGTGATCTGTTACCGTCTGTAATGAGCTGAAAGGTACGTAATGACGAGGACAACAAAACAACACTTGGTTACCTCAAACCGGGTAACGAACGCTGGTTTACTGTGGAAGAGGATTTTGCTTTTGTAACGTTTATTATTTATTCTATTGAACGGATGTCTAAAGTTGTGGCTACACTGTTCATTTAATGAATTATAAGGTATTTGAATTTTATTATAAAATACATAGATGTATGGAACAAGAAATATTTTAAAGGAAAAATGTGAGAAATTATCTTCTTTTGTAAGCTGTTGAAACGATTGTATTGATTATTTTAAAGTTTTCCTTTTTATTTTGTTTTTTTCTTTAGTATCTTAATGCAATGATGAAAATTCATCTCAAAACTTAGTCACAATTTTACTAAATAATACGTGTTAGCTGGCAAAACCCAATGCCACACTCTTGACTAGTCTAATATCAAATATATTAATATTCTTGCAAATTTGAATTCACAACCAAAAAAATCATCATACGTAAAATTCATTCCAAGTAGTCAAGGTAAACATTACGTAGCTTCAATATAATTTGTAGTTTTGCTTTATCCCATATATCAATGTATTCGGAGAGAACCTATTGTGAAAGCACTCCGGTCGTCGCTTTCTGCTAAAATTGGAAAACAAGGTAATGCGCGTTAAGTGGCGGAACTTAACGCTGCGCTTTGTCTTATCAGAGAGATTTTAGCAGAAAAATTTCAATAATATTTTTTCCCCGAGCGGGTATCAAACCGACAACCTAATAAGACTGCCCCACTGCGCCACAATACCCTCCAAATATAAATCTAATAATCCCAAAAGATACTTTAAAACAGCATCCACACAAAGTCAGCAGTACTTATTAATAAGGAACGGTAGCTCGACGGCAGCGCGGACACGGCGAGCGACATTTGTAATGATACTAAATAGTTGCGCGCGGTAGGTGCCCCGTAAACGAGTAATGCATCCACCACTGTTGGACGGTTTCATGTAATATTACTTATAATGCCCAAAAAAATATATTTTATTCAATAGATCTTAACTGGGTTTGGTAACAAGGTAAAGCGCGGCGTTGAGTTTCGCCACTCAGCAATGTCTCAATTCGGCGGAAAGTGGGTAACGGAGTGTCTTAACACTAGGTTCCTTCTGTCTACCCTGCTATATGCGGGATACAGCGTGAAGCTATGTATGTATGTTTTTAATTATGTTTTTTAGAAGTATTTATGTTTTTTTTTAATTAAGCTGGAGATTTGATCCATTTTTGTAAGTATTTTTTTAGGCTTTTCGCACCTTTCTCTCTCTATTGCATATATTTTATGTCTATAGTAGGGTAGGCAAAAACAAAAAAGATTTTGTGTAAAGTCACTCTCGTTTTATACTTTCCGACAGTTTTTTTAATTGATTTAGTTCTTATGTATAGAGTGAAGGAAGCAGAACCTATCGTTGCACTTTGTCCTACCAATCTAAGGAAATAAAAATATTAATTTCTTGGTTGATTCAGAAAATTCTAGTTGAAGTTAGTGTAACTACGACATAAATTTACAGAGGGGCGGCTCTAGCTCGTGTAACGCCCGTGTGCAATGAAACCCTAGCGCCACTATTAACTTTGCCTATTTTCAAAATACCTTCACATTCTATACCGACGTCCCTAAATATACCGGCTTCTTTAAATATTACCAGCTTCTCTAAATATATATACCGGCTTCCCTAAATACTTACCAGCTTGTCTAACTAAAATTTTACACCCCTGGCACCACAGGTACCTATATAACAATTCATCTTGTTATTGAACAAGGTAAACAGCACTTATGACAATTTATACAAGGAAGAAACGTTCATGCATCGCAAACAAAGCAGAAGACAATCAAAAAAACTTATTTATAAAAATCTTATGACACACATTGCTTAACACGATCCAGTCAATAAGTCAGAGGCACCTATCTGCGTAATGTCTCGGGGCAGCATTTACATATTTTAATGAGCAGTGCCTATCGCAGCCCGTGTTCTAGATCATAGCTGGAGGCATTCAACATGGCTAGTTTGTTCTTGGGATGCTGAGCTATTTGTCGATTATCGTGTAAGACTTTAATTGCTTTGTATGTGCAATCAATATTTCTGCACTTGTGGTTAAACTCTGCCTTCAATGTTTGTAAAATAGGTGAAAAAAGAAGTCTATCGGGGTGTAGTGACAGTGTCAGCATAAATACGACAGGTGCGGGTTCGAATCCCACTCGAAGGAATTATTATAAAAAACTAAAGACACTTTATTAACCTGACAAACCGAACTTTTTTTCTATCTTTTGAATATCAATTTTCATATGTAATCTAAATGAATTAGAATTAAAAAGATGTAATTTTTTAAATTATCTGTTATGCTTTTTAATTGGTACAATTAGACCTCCTTATACCTCGTATACCTAATATATTATTCTTTTGGTAGGTTAAGGCAAGAAAGGCAAGAAGGCAAGAAACAGGGAACGGAAAAAAAGGAAAAGGAGGAATGATGATAAAAAAATATATAATTTTTTAAATGCAACAATGAACGATATGACACCATAATGTTGCAGTAGTAGTATGTGGGTTCACCGCTTGGGAGAACGATAACAATAAAAACTATTTTCGTTTCCTCGCTTCACTAAGACAAAGTATAGTGTTAAGATGTGCTAATGAACACGCAATGTCTCAAATACGGATTCAAAAACAAGTATGGAGTGTATTAACAATATGTTCTCTCTTTGACAACAGATTATGAGAGAAAAAACGTATAGATGTATATAGTTACAACTGTAGAAAACTTTTCAGTACACTACAGATGACACTACAGACCTTGATGACTCATTTGCTTAACCTATTCTAAAAAACATAACAGATTCAAATCCAATAAAAAAAAAAAACAAAAAAAATTACAACACATAAAAAAATACACATGATGGATACACAAACAAGTAATGTAAATAAAAATTAATTAACAAACTCCTAATTTCCTCCCCACGTGGTGGTGGGGGGTGGGGGGTCAAACATCGCCCTGTAATGCTACTGTTGAATTGCAAAAATCTCATTATGCTCTAACTGTCGTTATAGGAGTAATTAACTACCGGGCACTGTGAAAACCGTGGAAACGCTGTATTTTGTTAATTTGTTTAATTTTTACTCATCTTAACTTGGTCCAGTTAAATATACAAAAATCCAATAAAAATGTACTCAAGTCTACTCCAAAAACGAAAAAGATGCTAACAACAAGCCGATTCAAATTTCAGTTTAAATACAAACTTGATATTAAAACAATTTTTATATGTATAAATATTTTACTTATTGACGATTGAAGCTAAAACTATCGGGTTTTTAGTAACATTCTCGCCAACTGCGCCACAACGGTGTTTATATTTTGTTTCTTTTATTATTATAATAGGATAATATCTATTATTATTTTGATAAATAACGTACCATCTATTTAGTATAAAGTGCAGAAAAGAATGAAAATAGTTTTTACTTTTAATTAGCTCGAGGCTATCATAGTATAGTAGGACAGTGTCTAAATAACGCAATAGTTGCCAGTTCAATTTCTCCCAAAAGAAAAGCGCGGTATTAAGTTCCACCAATCAACACTCAATAAAACCAAAACAAACAGATAGTGGAAAACGGAGTGTCTTAACACCAGCGTCCCTACCTATATAAAGCTAAAAAAGTAATTTAATTAAACAATAATCCCATAAAACTACATCCAAGTCTATCCAAAGACGTGGTACTTTATAAACGAAAATTAATTAATCTGGTAAACTTTTTAATACATGAATGAAGTAAAAAGTTGTAGTTATTTAAAGGATTTTTAAGGAAGATTTACTATAATATGTAAGTGGATTGAAATATATTTTAAATTAAAATACTTACGAGTCCATCGTGGTACAGTGAGAGCGTCTGACTAAAAACGCAATTGATTGTGAGTTCGATTCTCATTCACAGGAAAAAATATAATTCAATTATTGTCATTAACCACTCAGATAAGACAAGCTGTATTGTTGGGTTTCATCACTCAACACGCAATATCACCAAAACTGACACTAAATCGAAAACGGAGTGTCTTAACATTAATTTCTCTTTTTAAAGTTTAAAAAATTGCAAAAAAATCAATAAAAATATACCCAAGTCTACTCCAAGGACGTGGTAGTCGCGTGTAATTGTGTTTCACGTAACGAGTTTTTTGGCGGCCACCTATACGCGGTGCAAGTTCATTTCTGTTATCTCTGCTCTGGGCCCTGTATAGATAAACGATACTAACAACAAACCTATTCATATTTCAATTTAATTACTAACTTTTTGGTAACTACGATTGGATTTTAAATACATATTGGTTATGAATGAAATGAAAAGTTTTAGTTATTATAGGACTTTTTGACCTATTTACAAAAAAGGTTATTTTGTGTGTTACCCGCATAGGTAACTTTTCCTGGACGAACCAATTTTGATGATTCATTGTTTATATGATAGCTAGTGCTTCTGATGTGGGTTCGATTCACACTCAGGGGAAGTATTAGTTTTGTTCCGCCACTATACACGCTAAATATAACTTTGGGCGAAAAGTGTATATAATAGTTTGTTTTGACATTAAGCTGTTTCTTTCTACCCTGCTATGTTGAAAAAAAGAGTGAAGCCGAAAAACAATATAAAAACGTTCTTACGATTAATCTGGACAGGACTACACCAAAACGATGTAAAGTTAAGAACGACATTTAAATAATTAAGATTTTAAGAAAAAAAGAAAAGCAAATTCAAATAAAATGCACTTAAAAAGAAAACGATTACGAAGAGTTCAAAAACTACATATCAGGTCGTAACTAAATTTAAATGTATCAGAAGCGTTCCAATCATATAAAATACATACATACATAGCTTCACGCTGTATCCCGCATATAGCAGGGTAGGCAGAGGCAACGCCGCGCTTGGCCTTGTTACCAAACCCAGGAAATGAAAAATTCTATTTCCTGGAGTGGAAATCGAACCCACAACCTGTCGCGTTTACAGTCGCACGCTTGTGCCTACGCGCCACGTCAGGTGTAACATATAAAATAAATCATCCAAATCGGTTCACGCAATAAAAAAATGCAGTAACATCATAAAAAAACACTTAAATTGAGAACCACCATTTTTGTAAGTCGGTAAAAAAATAAGAAAAAAATACAATTTCTAACATAATTTATTGTGACAAAGTAAGATCTACCATATTGACATCATCTTCAAAATTTTCAACACGTTCATTTGTTACTTCTGGAACTTTCTTCTTTGGCTCTATAGTTACTTTCTTCTGAACAGGTGTTTCTGTTTTAATTATAGGTAGCGTAGTTTTACGTCGCTTATCTTTTGAAGGATTATCACTGGATATTTTATTTAAACGTTCTTTCTGAAAGAATAAATATACATCTACAATAAATATATATATATATATATATATATATATATATATATATATATATATATTGTGATGTGACGAAGTTGTGATTGTAAACGTGATTGGTTGTGGGTTCCCTTACTCGGGGGAATGATTGATGAATGATTTATATTATTTTCATTTTTGCGCTCTAGCAATACAAAGCGCGACGTTGAGTTCCGCTGCTTAAAACGCACGTCGCGTCTCGATATTTTGGCAGAAAGTGGCGAACGAAATGTCTCGACACTAGGTTATCTCTGCCTAACACGCTATGCAGGATAAAGCGAGAAGCTGCTTATTTTTAAATGCCATTTCTAATGCTCACACGGTGTAAAAAGGACCTTAAGTCACAGAAAAACATGGTTAAAGCACGGGTTTAGGTCACACAGTGCTATAAAATCTCTTTTAGAGATAAATCCACTTTTTGATAGTTGTATTTCTGAACTTGTATCCATTATTTTCTTTTTTTATAATGCAATAAAGAATCTATGTATGCACGTGAAGCAAAAACTTTGTACTCCTTTTTACGAAAATGATATGGAATGAAGAGCATGAAGTTTGGCACACTTATAGTTTATATAACGAAAGAGTGTACAATGATAATTTTTTTTTAAAATAATGCATAAAAAGTATATTAAATTAATAAAATAAATGTTACACACACTACCATGGTTTGACATCCATGTTTAAATAAAGTAACATATACGTTGCTAGGCAACAATGAAGACACTAGTATATATAAAATGATAAACAACAACTCGTCGAAATTCCCAATGATGTTTGACGTGACATTATTTTCGTACCTAATTATGAAGCCATATTCATTCCACAATAATGAATCGGTTTCCGTGTGTTTTAATTGCAATTTTAATTTAAATTCGTATCTGAATCACTAACTAACACCGTTATGAAGTATTATTTATGCAACTGCTATTTTCAAGTTGAAATGATATGCCTAATTGATATATGTTTCTAACGGATTATCAGATTGGTTTTGCAATTTTTTGTGTATATATATATTGTGTGCTGATTGGCGAAACTCAACGCCAAGCTTTATCATACCAGAGCAGAGACATAGAATATTTTAAATATAATCATTACCCCGAGTGGGAATCGAATCCACATCTATCAATCTTTGTAAGAAAAACTTGCAACGGTATTTTGACCCACTGCTTGCTGTCTAATTTACTTCAAACTAAAAAACCGTATGCTAAAAAGTAATTTCTCAAAATCCCAATGGTGACTTATCCCGATAACCAGGCGCCAGGATCCGGACTCTCTCTATTTTTTTAAATCGAACAGTAAAAATATATCTTTATATAAATACGTTAAGGAAAAAGTATAAGTATATATATATTAATCTCCATTTTTAGAAGGAAAAAAAGATTATGATTGAAAAAAATGTTTAATAATTACACGGATCGAGTAATATGAAAGATAATATTTTACATATGGTGTAAATGTATTAAAAAACCATTGAATTAATAAAAAAAATAGGTCACACCCACTACCCATGCGTTTGACAAACATTTTTTATATAAAAAGACATACTTAAGACGTGGCTAAGGCAACGTCATCGGCGTCAGTTTTAATAAATGGAAGATTTTCTTACATGAATTCATAAGTGATGATAGATACAGGTACTGAATAATAATAAAAGCATGTTAAAATATATGCATACTAACCAATGAAGGGTTTCTTCTCACTAGCAGTTTCACATCATCGGCATTTATTGTAGATCGCTTTGCATGTCTGTGAAAAAAAAAACTTTTTAAATAAATATATTATTTATCTTTATAAATATATTCATGTGTGATCAGCTTTTTTGCTTCTGGGTCTAATTTATCTATTTTGCTATATTTTTTTTTTAATTTTTATTTCTATTTCTTGTAGTTCCTTTTCTAGAGCATCATATTGGTCCTGAACATGTTGGAAACTTTTTGTTTTCTCTAAATGTACATGTAAGTAGTGTAATATGTTGTCTGGCAGTGGTAAAGACACTAGTTATCTTGAATAGTTAATATTTTTACTTGATGTTTTCACTTCCCTTGTGTATAACTGTCTTCGAAGTATTCTATGATCTGTATTGTAATTAAATTTATTAATGATATCTACATTTGTGAAAAGCCTTCCGGGAAAAATCTAGTCCGGGATTTTTTGATATTGGAACTTTGATTCATGGATTCGCTGTATCTATTTGCTGAAAATTCTTGGGGGTAACGGTCTATCTCCCCGCGGTGACCAACCGTATTGGAGATTTGTTTGTTTTTTGTTAACGTTTCTTTGTTACATATATTCGCGTTTCCGGTGTCAGATATTTCCTATGCCTTATTTTGTTTTTCAGAAGATAGCGAATAAGATCTCGCTCTCATGTATGCAAATGCATCCGTCTTATGCATTTTAGAAGGGACTAATATATGTATTTTTTCCTTCTGAAGGATGGGGCGGTGTATGTATACATTTGGGAGACATAGAAATTTCTCTTTTTCGTTTGTCAGGTTCTCTCTTGTTTCACCTGTTGTTGAAGATTCTTGCGCATTTCAAGCGTTTCTTTTGAGAAATCTTCGGTAAGATACGTATTTTGCGGCATTTTTGTTTTATATTTCATAACTTCTGCCTTTTTATGATGTGAGATAAAAGAAATCAATATGGGTCTATCTCTGTTTCCATCCTGTTTTTTACCCAATATGTTAAATAGCTCGTCAAAACTATTCTCACTTTCCTTTATCCCATGTAAAATTATATTATTTTTCCTATTTACATTTTATAAGTATTTAATTTTTTTATTTAATATTTCTACTTCAGATTTAAGGTATTTATTCACTTCGATAATTGGTTGTATTCTTTCGTCTATCGTAATCATTAAAGCGTCACTAACAGTTTTTGTAATTGTTTTTGTTTGCTTTTCTAGCTCCATCTTCATCATTTGAAATAGTTGTAGCATATCTTCTGACATACCGTTATTTTTCATGGTGCAATGGTTCATGTTGTTCATGGTGCAACCTAAACCCAACCTAAACCCAACCTAAACCCAACCTAAACCCAACCTAAACCAAACCTAAACCAAACCTAAACCTAATCTAAACCTAACCTAAACCTAACCTAAACCTAACCTAAACAACTTAAGACACTCCGTTCCCCACTTTCCGCCGAATTGAGGCATTGTATGCTGAGTGGCGGAACTCAAAGCCTCAACCCAACCTGAGCCCAACCTGAGCCCAACCTGAGCCCAACCTGAGCCCAACCTGAGCCCAACCTCAGCCCAACCTGAGCCCAACCTGAGGCCAACCTGAGCCCAACCTGAGGCCAACCTGAGCCCAACCTGAGCCCAACCTGGCTCAGGTTGGGCTTTTCTAGTGTTAAGACACTCCTTTCCCCCCTTTCGACCGAATTGAGGCATTGCGTGCTGAGTGGCGAACTCAAGGCCTCTGCACCACGACAGGCGATTTTTATTATTTAACACTAGGTTCTCAGGTTCCCTCTGCCTACCCTGCTATATGCGGGATACAGCGTGAAGCTAAAATAAAAAGATACTTAATAGTTGAAACTTGTAAAAGCGTGTTATAAATTACATATTTGACCTGCGCCTTTTGAATTGAAGTCATGGAACTTTGAATTGGTGTTAATTTATCATTTATTTGGTCTATTTTAAAAAAGTTTATAATCATTCTCTATATTAAGTATTACAATAGATAATAAAAAGTTAGATTAATGGCGAAGAGCGAAAATTAAACAAAAAATTAAAATTTAACCGGATTAATCGCGTATACTATATACGCGATTATTTTGGCATTCGGAAATACATCTTCAGAAAACCGACTACCGACAGGTAGACTATGGTCAAGGGTTTCCGAATACTAAAATACACGTGATTAATCCGGTTAAAATAGTTTCATTTAATATGTGTAAAAAATAGCGAAAATCAAAGATCTCATTATTTAAAAAGGTAAATCGGTAGATTTAAGTAAGCCAGTATATTTAGGTAAGCCGGTATTTAGGGAAGCCGGTACATAGAGGTAAACCGGTATATATGGATGACAGTATAGGTGTTAAGTATTTTGCAATGTCATTCTCAAATTTAGCTGATGATCTTTTTTATTGAGCTGTAATAGTTTTGTTGAGCTTGTTTTTTTGCAGTCTCACTCCCAACGCCACTGAGTTAGACCCAATATGAAAAAGTATATATGGTAGTTACAATAACTAGCTGTTATCTGCGGGTTTGCCTTATCAATGAGAAGTAATTAAATTAATATTAAAAAATAGCTTATGTCGCTCTCCAGCCGCCTATCTCCACTCAAAAAAAATCATAAGATCGCTTCGGTGCGCTGTGAGAGAAAGACAAACAAAAACACTTTCTTATTTAAAATATTAGTATAAATAATATTTTTTGAAATTCATTTGGTATTTTAAACAATGTACTGTTTATATTTATTACACTTGCTCTTTTTCTTAACAAAGTTTCACGATAATCGGCTGAGTAGTTTTGACGTGAAACCGTAACAAACAATGTTACAATCACATTTATAATATTAAAAGATAGACGCTATTATCAATATATCAATACGTGCGGCAAAATCTTTGTATCGATTTTTATGAAAATTACGCGGACGGAGGAGCATGAACTTGGCACTATTATAGTTTATATAGCGAAGGAGTGCAGAATGATAATCTCTTTTAAAAATTATACATAAAAAATTTGACATATGTGTAAGTGACATACCTATGGGTATGTCACTTACACACTTACGTTGCTAGACAACGCGTTGTTAACGCGTCAACGGAACTCAACTAATTATTATTAAAACTAAAAAAAAGAAACTTAAAAGTCATACTTAGCGAAAGCTTCCAAATCTGAGGCATAGAGAGCAATCTTTGAGATGACTAGTTCCGCGATAATCGCATTTGCCGGCCTCGTGATATCCAATCCCATACAGTGGCAGGTTTCTACGCAAACGGCACGTACGTCCCGGTGTATTGCTGTACGAACTTTCTGGAAAATTGTTAGAAACCATGTTAGTTGACGTTCTTCACTAGCTGTTACACGTGGCTTCGCTCGCGTGGTCAATATATATGCTCGTATGGTCCATACTACATTCTATAGTGTACAGTACGTATATGGAATAATTTAAAAACTGATATATATTAATAAGTATAACTATGTCCTTATTAAAACCTCTAAGATATGTACAAAAATCCACGATAATATGTCGAATATACTTAATTAACTATAGTTCTGGCGTGAAAGCGTAACAAATAACTCTACATTCATATTTATAATATTAGTATTGATATATTTGTATATTTTATAGATCTAAATTAAAAAAAATGTAATTTATGAAAGTATTTTATTGGACTTTTATTTTATTTACATATAACAAATTAATATAAGATAAATATTATTTTTATAATATTAATTAATTAGTTCAGTTCAGTTCTTTAATTATGGCGCTTCGAACTTGCTATAAATTAATTAAAACAAAGTTATCTATAAATATATAATTTTGTAAATATGAGCGCCATCTGTATGAAACAGATAGAATTAAGAAGTACTTTCAGTACTCAACCATTAAATTGTTTGAATTCGAGTTAAAAATAATGAAAATATTAACAAAAATAATAAATAATTGATATCATAAAATTAAAAGAAAACAACTATCAGGTAGTCAAGTACTGTATGTAAGTGGTTTCATCTTTGTATTTACTTTAGTAACTGACATTTTAAAAAGCAATTTGGCGGGAATATAACTTCTTAATCTCAATTTACTAAGTTAAAATTATTACTACAATGAACACTGAGTTCATTGTAGTAATAATTTTATAATTGTAATAGTTAAAAAGCTATTAGCTCTTTAACTATTACAATTTATTACAATAATATTAAATTAAATTAAATACCTCATTAGCAGATAAGTTTTCAAATGATGTCATTTCTTCGTATAGTTTCAACAACTTTAACGTACATATTTAATAAAATTCAATTAATTACGTCTAAGTACTTTAAACATATTGAAATGGAAACATGGAGTAATCTTTTATAATTCCTTGTTTACAACTTTAAAATAAACATAACATAACCTAATATTTACTCTTATTTATCACTACATGTCAAACTATCAAGGTCAATTTATCGGATATGGCGGCTGATTGCAGATACAAAATAGTGAAAAAAGAAATAAACCGAACTTGTATACTTATTGAATGAGATAATTTGTTTTATATATTTAAATATCTATTTTTTTAAATAACTATTAAAAGTTATCGTTAAAAATTGTTATTTTTTTAATTTTGGCAACTGCCATGTTTAATTTTTTATTTACATTAGTTTTTTTTATAATAAAAAAAATGCCGATTATGAAGATTAAATATTTTTCCTTAGTTAGTATATCAGTAATGACAAAAGATTCTTAAATTAAAAGATGCTGTGTATTATTAATAGAATTATTAAATACTTAAGATTATCAAAACAGTTTATAACCAAACTTTTCATACATATATACTTATTGTACATTTTTTATATTTTAACGAAGTAAAACTTTGGTAATATTAGTCCATACTAATGAAAAAGGAAATCTATATGTGTTTTCATTTTTACTTATCTTATTTTCAATTAAAAATATAGGGATAAATGAAATAACCGAATTATTAAATTTAGTTTATTGAGCGCTTTGTACAGTTTACATATAACAATCCAACATTATTTCAACCAAGAATATATTTCACTTACATTTGCAATGTTAAAAATATTTAAAATCAGTTTCTTCATAATATCAACTTTTTTTAAATTTTCAAAATATATTTTTTATTTCTTACAATACATTTTTATTATCTGTTGTCCTAAAAGTGTATTACTATACAAGTTCATTAATAAAGGCATGGTTATAATATATTTATAGTATACATAGGATTCATGAAGAACTTCAATATATATGTTAGACTAATTTTTTTTTTTTTAAAGAAAAAAAATAAATTAGCAATTTTTTATTTGTGTGATATATAAAGTAGTGTTAGACATTTTTTATAAAAAAAAAGTTTGTATATACATAAATCCTAATGATTTTTAATAGGAAAATTGTAATTCCAATAACTAACTAAAAGTCGAAATTAGTTTATTATAAAAAAAAAAAAAACAATTTGAAACAATCATTTTTATTATTTCACACCACATGCAACATTATATCACATGAGTATATAAAAAAAAATGGATAACTCTTTTAAAAAAGCAGAACAAGAGTATTTTAAACGACGTAACGTAATGTTAAACGACATTTCATAAATCTTATATGTGGTTAAATTAAATCATATCATTTAATATTCCTTCTGAATATATTTTTTCACCTTTTTTATTGGCACTAGTTAAAAAAATAAATTTCTGATATGACTCATATATATTGAAATGTACAGAAATACATTTATTTTGAAAATATAATATAATCTGATTTGTTTTTTTAAACTTTCTTTACAATCTGTACAACATCTTCATCGGAGAGGACATGATCAATACCAACTTTCTGCGGCTGATGTTTTACGGATGATCCCCATACTAAGGCACTGGAATGAAAATATTATTTATAGTAAATAAATCTAAATCTAATTAATGTTACAAAAAAAAGAAAGCATTAATTTGGAATAAAAAAAATCAACAATAATAAGTTTTAAGTGCTTCAAGTCTTAGCATTTTTTGTTAAGTTATACATATAATACAATAAATATAATATAAGTTTAAAATAATTAATATAAAGCAGGTTATACATGTGTATTGGCTATTTGCACCTTTTATGCGAGAGGTGCAGGTTCAATATATAACTTATGACTGAGAATTGACTTAAGAGTTATTTTGATATTAATTACATTACTGTGGCATAGTAGAATAACTATAAACGCGATGATTGTGGGTTCAATTCCCACTCAAAGGTATTATTATAATTAAATACCTTTCATTTTCCTACTTTGGTTACTGCAATTGAATATTTAATGTATGAAATGAGAACAAAATATTTTGACACTAGCTTTTATACAACAAAAAGCGAAACTTTACTTTTTTATTACTACACCAAATGATATTTAATATTACTTATAGATACTTACTATTTAAACTCTTTAACAATAGATCTATGCAGTTTATTACAAAAGTCCTCAACACTGGTCCTATCAGCATGCAATACAACTGGTGCATTATAGTCCGGTAACTGTCCTTTAGGCTTAGTATATATTCTAATTAGTTTAAGATATTCCCACATTTTTTCCAATAAATCGTCAAAATTCCACTTGTGGTGAGCCGATATGGGCACACAGTGAGGGATTTTGTAAATAACGTCGAGCTCTTCTATGCTTATTTGATCTGGAAAAGAAAATAGTACATTAACACTCACAATAGCACATTAGCAACTTTTTTTTTAACTTCACGCTGTAACCCACATGTAGCAGGGTAGGCAGAGGGAACCAGAGAACCTAGTGTTAAGAGACTCCATTCTCTTTCAACAGTTCCGTTCTCCACTTTCCGCCGAATTGAGGCATTGCGTATTGAGTGGCGGAACTCAACGCCGTGCTTTGCCTTGTTACCAAACCCAAAAAATGAAAATACTAAATTTTACATTTCCTAGAGTGGGGATTGAACCCACAACCTGTCGCGGTTACAGTCGCCTGTTTGTGCCTCTGCGCCACGACAGGCATTAACTTAACAACATTTTTTATTGTAAATATAAAACAAACGAAATCATTTAATATTTTAACAAAATATGCTTTAATAGCTTTTGCTTGCGCAGATCAGATTGGTCAGAAATAACTATTTTAAAGTACTTGCATTGTCTTCATAGGGGTCTAATGCTTAAAGACAAATTTTAAATGGCTCGGCTCCAGAGTCCTTCAGTACAAAGAGTAAATTATAAAAAACTAGATGTATAATTAATAAGCGGCAGACTTCGTTTGCATGAACAATATAAACCTAAATCCTGTTTATGTGCATTTAAAGCATTTCAAGAATCATCTCTTCTTAGTGTGGGTTTAAATCCGGATTCATACAAATTTTATGGTTTAATTTTTTTTTATATTGCACATCTTTTTCAAAAAATAACATTGATTACAGTGATGACTATCCATAACTAAATTATTTTACCAAAATTCCAACAAAAAGAATGGAACATACTACCTCTATACAAACAAATACTTACCAATTTTATTCAACAAATAAATGCAAGGCACATATATTCTATTCCCTTCAATGACATCAATCAAGTCATCACTGTTTGCATCATAACGGAGTGTTATATCAGCATTATGTATTTTATATTCAGAGAGTATAGTCTTTACTGTTTCTACATCTAACTCAGATTGTGGACACTGGAAATAAAAGAAATGGCTTATTTGAAAAACAAAAAATAAATATAACCTAAATTTATTAAAAAAATAGTTCTAATTGTATTCCTTTACAATAATAATTACCTAATATTCTACAATTGCAGAATATTTTATTAATGTATAATAAACTTGTTTAAAATAAAATGAAATATCAAATATGATGCATTATTATTTCCTTATTTCCCGGCATGGACATGAAGTTGTTGCTATGAGAATAGTATAGTGGCTATATAAAAGAAATAGGGTTGCAGAAAGTAGATTAAATTAACATAAGATGACATAAATAGATACCGGTGAAATATAAATAAAAACATTAAAAAATCCGAAATATTCAATTTTTTTTTCTATTATACATAAATATTCTAGGCACTATTATTTTTTAGCATACATTTTTTACCATAATAAAAAATATATTTTTTTTACTTGCATAAAAAGTTAACAGAACAAAAATTTTACTTAATAAAATTAATTACTTAAAAAATTATCCACATATACTTACAGTAGTATTTAAATTAATTCCTCCTTTATCTTTCTTTCTAAAATGTATGTTCGGAGGCTGTTTATTCAATCGCAAGCCAAACCCTTCCAATTCATGTTCTAATAGTTTTTTATGTTGCAACGGCTTCAGGACATCTAGAACTATGAATATGAGACTACAGGTGCGAGCTACGGCTATTACTTGACGACCTCGACCTTTGCCGTCTTTAGCTCCTTCTATGATACCAGGTAAATCCAGTAACTAAAAAGTTTAAAAATATTTAAGTAATTATAAGTTATGTATTTGAGAAATTTGTGTTAATAAGACACATTTCTTTTAAAACTATATCTCAATTATTAGATTGATGATTAAGCTTAAAATGAGAGCATATTTTAATGATTTTAAATTGAATTCTTAAAGAAATAATACATATATAATTTCATTAAACCTTCCACTTTATTTGCCAAAGCAGGGTGACAAGACATCTCTGTTTACTATATGTACTACCGTACTTAGTGACAAGACACTCTATTTTCCTCTTTCTGCCTAAATTCATTCATTGCATATTAGTGATGGAACTCAATGTCACACTTTGTCATACCAGAGTGGAGAAATAAAACAAATAAAATGAGTGATTCCCCTGTGTGCAAATTAAACCCACAACCAATTACATTTTCAGTCAGATTGTACCCAACTATACCACATTTACCCATATTTTATTTTTATACTGAATATTGTATTTTTTATTTACTTATATACCTGAATTTTAGCTCCTTTATATTTAATACAACCAGGCACTGTAGTCAGTGTTGTGAACTCATATGCTGCCACTTCAGAATACACACCAGCCAAATTAGACAGCAATGTGGATTTACCCACTGACGGAAAACCTACAAATCCAATTCTTGCATCTCCAGTTTTAGCAACATCGAAACCTAGTTAAGAAATAAAGAATAAAAATGTATTTTTACTATAATGAACAAAACTTTTTAATTGAAAAAATAATAAATAATATTACAATTTAAATAAATGGTTACTGACTGACTGCCTGATATATTTGATTTCTTAATTATGAATTAAGGTTTATATAAAATTATGCATAATGTTTTGTTATGAATGAAGTTCTTTATTTAGTTATATATCTAATGAAAAAAATTAATCTTAATTTAAGAGATTAAATTAGCATACCTTATTATAATAAGAAGACAAGTATATGCATTTAATAATACTATTACTGTCACTATAAAAAGTAAACAAGTTTTTCTTTTACCTTCACCGGTAGCACCGCCACCGCCTTTTGGTGTGATTAGTTCACGTCTCAGTTTAGCTAATCTCGCTTTAAGCAAACCTAAATGAAGAGCTGTAGCTTTATTTTTTTGCGTACGAGCCATCTGGAAACATAAACAACCATTTGTATCGTACTAAGATATTTCTAAATAACATCATTTTAACAGGAAATTACTGTTTATAATATATTTTTTATTATTCCTTAAATAATTCTATTATTTCTAGAAAGTTATAACCTCTGTAACTACAAACCTCGGACTCTATAGCCGCAATTTTTTCCAGTATCGTACTCATGATTGCAGATTTTATGTATGTTTACAAAAGTTTAGATGAGTTATAATAATAAATAAAATAGTAGTAGCTTATATTATACGTGTACTTAAGTTTAAAAGGGAAGCGTGTCAATCTTCCATAATCAGTCGGCGCGGAGATCACGAATGACATTTGATAGTGATGTAATCAAAACTCAAAACGTAATTTTATCCTAAAATTAAATTACAATAATAATGAATTAAAATTTATACTTTTTTAGTGTTATCTATATTTGTTCTCTTAATTATTTTGTAATGTTTATTATAATAAATGTAAAAAGTATATAAAAATAAATGAAAAAAAGTAATATTTATATTTTATTTGTTTTAAACCTTTTATTGTTTTTTAATCACATATCAAAACGTAAACTAATTATTTATTTGGATGTTTTTCTATTTTTCCTTAATTAAAGATTACCTTTCATGATCAAAGCATAAACAAAACGTTTCAACTCGTTTCTTTCATTCACAATAGAGGGCGCAATTCCAATGTTACGTCAATCACCCAAAAGATGTCACCAGCATTATAAAATAAATGCGTTTAACCACGTGGAAATGGCTTTCCCGCAGGTTTGCGCAACGAACATAAAGTCTGTAGAAGAAACTGTAGAAAACCGTTTGGGGGTTTGAACTGGAATGCTTCAGTGCAACCTTGCGCGCCCTTGCGGCTGTGTGTCTCTCGGCACAGAGCTTACAACTTTACGAACTTGGCAGAGCGTATTTTTGCCTTCGACATGAAAATATATATTTAGTTTCTAGTTAAAAAAATAAAGGTGGAAAATGTTAGTTTTTAAATTTATTATTCTAGATAATAGTGGTTTAAGAAAGTTATTTTAAGTGTATTTAAAGTGCGTTAGTAATTAAGTCGTATGTTATATATTATAGGTAAGTAATAAACTTACTTTTTTAAGTTGTTTTTTTATATTTCTATATTTTCCATTGAGTAGGGTAAATAAAAATTGAGTAATGTCACCCCGTGCTATCTAGATTACTACATCTATTTAAAATAATTATTTCTACCTATCCGAATAGAAACTAAATCTTTAAAAATATTGCTTTTATAATTGCACTTTCTTGTAGTTTTTTGCTTTCTTCATTTTTTATTTTTACTAATAAATTAGGTACTTTCTTTAATTGTAAACGTGATTACTTTCTATTGTAAAGCTCGATTGTCTAAAATTCTATCAAACTTTCCAATCTTTTTAATTAATTAAACTAAATTTGATTAACGATGTAATCAAAGACGGAAGTTACAAGTAAAATAGGATATTACTATCCATCACGATCTACTTAGCCTAATTAACATTTACTAGAATTTTCTTTTCTTTTCAGATGAAATGCAAAACTTGTTAAATAAATATTAAATTAATAAATCATAAACAATTTAAAATGAAGACTGTAACATATATCTGTGTTTGAATTAAAAATGTCATCCGTAGTGTCGTTAGATGGACGGGATAGGCCGGGGTTGGTGCGTCGTGTGACCGCGAGTTGCGCACACGCAGCTTGCACTCAAGTAGGATTGGTTATTTTAGTGGTGGTTTATGTGTTGCTTGGTGCTGTTCTGTTTGAATACTTGGAGTCCGGTCCTGAGGTGCAGAAGAGGACGGCGATACAGAGGTCTAGGGAGGAGTGTCTGAAGGAATTATGGGCGATAACAGGTTAGTCATTGAAAATTGTTATGTAAAAAAATTTGGAATATACATATAATGTTGATGTTTTATAATTGATTATAATGTTTCTTAAGCTCTCTGAAATTTGTTACGGATAGAAAACCGTTTTTAACGTATGTATAAATCAGCAAGGTTGCCATAGTCGCCTTAATGGTTACCTACCTCCTTAAAAATTTTTCGACATTTTTCGTCTGGTCGGTTAATTTTCTACTGTTATTTTCAAAAAATATATATTGACTGATTGACTATGACAATTCTACTTTCAAATAGGTTATATATTTATAAATAAAGTTAAAAAATAACGCATGAATGAACAGTATTATTCTTACGCTTCCCTATATCAGTTACGTATTTATATAGGTAAAAAAAAAACACAAAAAAGTACAGAATAGATGAATAAAAGTATTATTCTAAAATATGTTCGAGAAGAGATAACTTTCTTCAGAAAGTATTTTTTATTGGAACTCTTTGATCTTGAGAAAATTAAGTCAATAAAAGGAACACCTACAATTCTATTGGAATTATATTTTTCACATTTTAATTTAATAAAGTATTGTAAAGGAATATTGAAGTCGTGAAAGATTTTAAAGTGGAATAAATGGCACAAGATATGAATAGGTTTATTTTCTTTATTATTTTACTTTTGTATTTGCTACTTTGATTTTCCAATCGGAAGTAAGCAATACTAGGATAGAATCAGGCAGGTATTATGTATGTCACCATAACTCTTTTATTTATATGTATATGCTAGTGGACGACCCGTCGAACTTCGTACTAGTGTAATCCAAATCTGTTGAATTATTAATAATTATTTATCTCTTAGCATAACGAAAACTACTAAGATCTCGATCTTTCATCTGAAATTTAGCATGTAGGTTCCTTGAGGAGTTTAATGGATCACTAATAGAAGATTTCCTGTACTTCTTATGGAAACAGAAAAAAATGTGATTTTACTTTTTGTAATCAAAGCAAACGTAGTTGCGGGTTACAACTAGTATTTTATATATTGAAATATTTGATTTATCAAAAGTGAATAACCCCTGAAATTAAAAATGACCGAAATATTATTATGTCATAAAGTTTTAAAAACATATTAGATATTTTAATACTGCTATATAATGTTATCTATAGTAGAACATTTAATCTAATTATAATACGTATTGTATTTGGATAGTCAACTAAAATCTGAAACTATTCTCGTTCTCATTATCGCAAAATTTCACCTTCACAAATGCCAACCCTTTGAAGGCTCGAATGAGCCTAAAGTGAAATTAATTGGATTCCACGCGAACCAACAACTATCGGGTTCAAAATTATTAATAGATGACAGACGGCACTGACCGGCGTTTTATTGTTTTACTAATACTTGGTAATATTCATAATTGTAATAATGACCGGGGGTATCTTTAAGTAATTAGGTCAAGTACCTTGATGATTTTCCACGTATAGAAAGCTAATCAGAGAGAACATAGACTCAAGACATTCTTTTCCTTATATTCCGTCTTAAATTTAGTTATTATCTGTTGATTGACGGAACTTAACGCCGCGCTCTGTCTTACCAGATCGAGGAAACTACAACTATTGAAATACTTATATTAATTCCCACGAGTGGGGATCGAACCCACAATCAATCATATTTATAGTCGAATGCTGTCCCACTGTGCCACAATGGTCTTATTTAACGTTAATAGTTTGTTAGGGTAAGTGATTTATTGAAATTTAATAATGACATCATTATGGCGCGGTGTTGGTGTGTAAAAGGCGATGGTAGTGACTTCAAATTTCACTTGAGTAATTTTTAGTGATTGTAGATATAACAGGATTTCCACTTACGTCGTACTTCGGTTATTTTTCTTAGCTAATGTTTTTGACACTTTATTTGAATATAGGAAACGAAGAGAAAAAAAATACGTCACGAAACTAACTTTCAAATTTATAATTACAAATCGTTTCAAGCTATACAAGCTTTTCAGGCTTGATCCGAGTCAAAATTGATATTAATTGAATTCCACACAAAACGTACACAATCGTTTTCAAAGTTATTAATGGTCGACAGACGGCGCTGACCGCGAAGTCTTTGTTCCTACATAGTATTCATTGAAATATTATGATTGCCCTAATATAAATCAGTTTGGGTATCAATGGAGCATTTATTCAAAATAATTTCTTTATCATTATTCATAACCTATATTATGTAAGACAGAAAACATCTATTCACTCGTTAGTCCTTTCTAATTTTCTTGTGTATCTTAGATGAGATTAGATGAGATGAGAGGCGATATCCAAAATAGTCACACGTTTTCCGGCATAGCAGGGTAGTCAGAAATAATTTAGTATCAAGACACTCCGTTCTTCGTCTACCGACCTAAATCGAGGCTGTACTAACTAATTAATTATTAATATAATTTATTTTAACAACCAGGACGTAGAGACCTGTCTTGGCGTAGGCACAAGCGTGCGACTGTAAACATATGTTGTGGGTTCGATTCCTACTCCAGGTAATGAGAATATTAAATATCTATAATAAGTAATGTTTAGAATTTTCATTTCCTCGCTCTGGTAACAAGTTGTTGATGACGCGGCGTTGAGTTTTGTCACTCAGCAAATAATGCCCCAATTCGGTGAAAAGTGAGGAACAGAAATCTTAAGAGAACGGAGTGTCTTAACACTAGATTCTCAGGTTCCCTCTGCCTATATTGAGATGCCTATGCTATGAGTGGGATACAGCGTGAGACAAAAAATTAGCATAATTAAAATAAACGTCTTAAGAAACGTATATTTTCTTTACTTTCAAAAGTACTGTATAAAAGAATATTGAAAGCTTCCTTAATAATGCTCGAAATGGTATATAGGAAATAAGCTTCTATTCTAAGAATTCAATTTTTGTAGTTGTAAGGTCAATTTCCATTATAATTGTATTAGTTTGATGTTCATAAAGGAAGTGCCTTTTACAATAGATCCAATAACCCGTATTGAATATCTTTACTTAAATATATGTTTTTATACTTATGGCCGGAATGTATTTGCGGCTTAAATTTTATGCACGTAGTTATTTCTTTTTGTAATTTAAATATGCCTAAATTTATTTTTGTTTTTGATTGTACATGCACTGTTGAGGATAATGACACATGGATACATCTCGCTATATCGTTTTCATATGTGAAAGACCACTCCGACAGCAGTATAAACTATGCAACTGAGAAGAAGAAATTTATTTTATATCACAATATGACAGCAAAATTATACAAAATGCAACCTTAACTTGAAAATTACGTCTAAGTAAGCCTAAGCGCAGCAGCAGAAAATGGGTTACGGAAAGTAAAAGTATTGTAAAAACATCACTTGTATTTTCATATTTTTCTGTCTACTCCACAAATCATGGGAGACGAGCCAACATAGAAAACGAAACCAAAAGCTCTTTTAGTAGAGGTTGATGATCTAATTAAGACAACCCCATATAAGTGTAATGAATCAGAACAGAGCAAGCAACGACGATAGCTATTTTCATTTAATAACGTGATTTCATCGTTAAGAATTCTTAGAATAACGAATGTAAGCAATTCCATTTTGAAATTGCAAGCTTTCTTAATGAGGCTTCATATTTGGTGGAAATAAGGTTTTAGAGAAAAGGAAGAGTTAACTTAGGCAAGTCATATTTTCATATGAAAGAATATCGGAAGAAGAAAGAATGTCTGAAACTTCGACCAACATATCTATATCTACTAAGTGACTAATACACAACGTACAGGTGGAACAACCGGGTCTGGAAGGTTGAAATTTGGTTTGAAGGCTCCTTGTGTTATACATAGCACTAAGAGAGGATTTCCCCTGAATTTCCATAAAAATGAAAAAAACGGGACTTTAGGTTTTATTTTTTTCTTATCTTTTTTTTAACTTAACGCTGTAACCCGCATATAGCAGGGTAGACAGAGGCAACCTGAGAACCTAGTATTAAGATACTCCGTTCTCTTACAACAATTTTATTCCCCACTTTCCGCCGAATTGAGGCATTGCGTGCTGAGTGGCGGAACTCAACGTCGCGCTTTGCCTTATTACCAAACCCAGGAAATGAAAATACTAACATTTCTTGGAGTGGGAATCGAACCCACAACCAGATGCGTTTACAGTCACACGCTTGTACCTCTGCGCCACGACAGGCGTTATATTTATAGGTATTAAGTTTTATAGTTCATGTAAACGAAGTCGCGGGATACAGCTAGTTCTATAGGTATATGAGTAGAGTGATTTACCAATAGATTTTATTTTGCTGATATGTTTTTTAATTTTAACAATAAGTACTTCGTTATTATAACACAATTAGGTGTCACTTGAAAGTTAACTCTTCGGATTCCAAAAATTTATAGTTGTAATATACCTAGCCGGCTAAGGTAAAATGTCTCAGAATGAAGAACAAGTGGGCTAGTTATCTCCTGGCAATTTATCGGAATGTCCTTCTAATAATTTCTTACTTTAAGTGGTAGCCTACGTTGAAAAAGGCAGAAAATGTTAAAATAAAAATAATACCTAAATATATTAAGATATATGCTTCTTACTATAGCTCAATCGACTCATATTTTTTTAAATTTATATACTAAAACAAAAATATATACAATAAAAGCTAAAAAGATATAAAAATGCTAAATAAACTTGTTTTATATGTAAAAACCTAGTTAAGTCAATTTTCTTAAAACCATTAACATGTAGATGGGATAATTTGTAACGTCGTACTTGGTTTCCCATTAATACACCAGGGTCTTGTCACGACGAATCGATTCTCTTCATTTGTCAATATCATTTCCATTGCTTTGATCTTAGAAACCAATAATATAGGTTGATATATTTTATCAGTGGCAAATGCTTAATATATATAATATTATTTTATCCTTCATAGATGGTTGACTGTAAACGCGATGTTCGTGGGTTCGATGCCCAATGATTATCTTAAAATAATCTTAATTTCTTTTATCTAAATTTCCTGGGTTTGGTAAGAAGGTAAAGCGCGGCGTTGAGATGCGCCACTTAGCACGCAATGCCTCAATTCGGCGGAAAGTGGGGAACGGAGTGTCTTAACACTAGGTTCCCTCTGCCTACCCTGCTATATGCGGGAAGCAGCGTGAAGCTATGTATGTATGTATCTTAATTTTTCCACTCTATTGAGAGAAAGTGGCGTTGATCTCCGCTCCGCAATATTCTACTATTTAGGCAGAAATAGTCTTGACACTACGTTTTCTAGGACTATACTGCCATTCGGGAAAAAGCGTGAACCTGAATGAAAAAGCAATGTATTGTAAAGTCGAGTAAGAAATGAATATATTTTTCGTCACACTGTTATTGTGCTATGTAAAATATAGAAGTAATAGATATAATTTATGCTTATAAAGGTATTTGAAATAAGCCTAAACCCAGCGCCATCAGTACTACAACTCAAGGACGTCAATTTTGGCACGAATTGATTGATGAATCGCTCACCTCATTTGTATATTTAATTCAATTTTAATAACATAGATTAGAATTCACTTTGCACATTATTTTATACCAGGCCTCATGGTATTATTACCAGAATTAGCACCAAATTATCCTAACTAGTAGCCTTGTTGACGCGTAAAATTGCCTAATATGTGATATGCATTACACACAACAATACAATAAATTACATATAATTACTTACCTACTCTTTGAGAAATACTACTGAGATCTTAAAGAATTGTGTTCAGTTTTTCTAAAAAGACAAGATACGACATCAACATTAATGGCGAGTATCTGTGATAATGACATTTTGTACTCCCTTTAATTTACTGCCTATTTCAGACAAGTATGGAGTAAGAAATCACAGGTAGAGATGAAACTCCTTAGTATTCGTTAGATTTACCGGGCGGGTGCCAAACCTATGTAATCGCGTTACAGGGAGATGAGCACAGAGGAGTAGAGAGAGAGGAGATAGGAGCCTAGGATTTCCTACCCAAATGTAGGCTTAAGGGGCTCTTTAAAAAGCATTAATACTCGCATCCACTGTTCAAGTTCCTGTCTTTAACTTGACCAAATTTGGAAAGATCCTACTAATACCGCCTTCAAAAAACATACTAGAACTGACCAATAACATATAAAATAGTAAATTATAGTAAATTAACTTATACTAAACGTAAACACTGTATTTTATTATCTTGTTTTACAGTAAAAAGCCTTGAGGCACGTTCGGGTATTTACGATCGTCGGTTTAAGGGAAACATTTCAAGTAATTCAATCAAACAGCGGAAGAGAGCCGGTAGTTTCGGACACGAGTCAATATTTAATTTGACCGCCAAGAGAAATGGCTTCCCGGGATCATTGCCTCACTTGTTGCTTAAATTTAGAGTTATATGGCATGTTTCATGTGTGTTATTATGTTTAGCTTTATACTTCATATGTTATAAAACATAATTTGTATTGATATATACATATATAAATAATAACACAAGCGTGCGAATGGACGACACGAAACACGACAGGTTGTGGGTTCGTTTCTTACTGCAAGGAATGAAAATGTTAAATAATATTTAGTATTTTCGTTTTCTCGCTCTGGTAATAATGCAAAGCGTGGCGTTGTGTTCCGCCACTCTGCGCTTAATGCCACAATTCGACGGAAAGTGGGGAACGGAAATATTAAAAGAAAATTGAGTGTCTAACACTAGGTTGTTAGGGTTCTCTCTACCTAGCCTGCTACAATATAAAAAAATATATACACATACATATGCTAACTAAAAATATTAAGGCGTAAAATTTTTCCGTATACATTACATATATAAAAAAATTGCTTTTGAATTCTCAAAACTTCAACGGAAACAGAATTTCGGAAAAAACTAAATTTTATAGTCCACGCAAACCAAATTATATTGAGCGGAAACGAAGTGTCACGAACGTGTGAACGAAGTGTCCTGATGCTAAGTCTCTAACTATTCTGCTATGAGAAAAAAATGTGCATCTGCTTTTCTTAAAAAAGTAAATTAAACTGAAAAATATATTGAAAACAGAAACCAGCACTCATTCTATTAAATACGATACATAAGTAAAGATATACTTAATAAGATATATTCTTATTAAAAAAAACACTTGCTGCCCAATTTTTGAACATTAAAAATGTGACTTTACAATATCCAGAAGCAAGTGACGTTCTGAAACAAAACAGAGGGGAGAACCGATCGTGCCTAAGCCGTTACAAAACAAATCTCTGTCAACTTCGGCTATTTGAGAAGATTAAAAAGATATTTAACAAATCTGCATTAGCACGGACCATTATTGTGGATAAACTGGTGTCGCTTATACTTTGAAACGGTTTTTGAGATCTAGTTGTAATTGAAAAAAGCAGGAAGACGACTCTATTTTTTTTAGTTACCGCATAACTTTCTACTCGATGAACCAGTTTGATGATGAACCAGATGAACCATGCTTTTGAGTTATTCGTATAATAATAATATTACTTTTTGGTGTATTATACATACATATATAGCTTCACGCTGCATCTCGCATATAGCAGGATAGGCAGAGGGAACCTAATGTTAAGACACTCCGTTCCCCACTTTCCGCTAAATTGATGAGTAGCGGAACTCAACGCCGCGCTTTGCCTTGTTACCAAACCCAAGAAATGAAAAATTCAATTTCCTGGAGTGGGGATCGAACCCACAACCATTCGCGCTTACAGTCGCACGTTTGTGCCTCTGCGCTACGATAGGCGTAATGAAAATATTATATGGTGTATTATCTTTTTTGTTAAAATCTTAATTATATATAGATTAGGAAAAGAAATAAGTTTATTAGTAAGAATTAAGGGTCAAGAGGACATTATAGGATTAGCTTATTACTATTTATTTCTACTATTCATCATTTTTCAGCGTTTAATCTGTTATATCACATACAAATGTAGATAAAAATTATATTAATTTATTAATTCAAAAATTATGTATTAGATATTAGAGGCCACGGTGGCGCAGTGAGAGTGCACCAGTCTTTAAACGGGAGTGGTTGTGATTTCAATTTACACTCTCTATTATATTATTATTAATAATTATATTTCTGCTGTGGTAAGACGCGACGTCGAATTTCTCCATATTACACGCAATATCTTGAATTCTGGCGGAAAGTGGAAAACGAAGTGACTACTATTCCCTCTGACTAGTCTTAAAGGTGAAAATAATGCGCGAAAAAATAAATACATTTCATAAATATAAATTTGACATTGACATTAAATTAAAACCCGCTAAACCTTCCGTATTCCAATCATAGGTTGATCATACCTTTATGTAGGTTGCAATGAAAGGAATTCATTCGACGGAGGCTGATTAAAACTGTCGACATGTTTCAACGGGCGCCAATCTAATCTGAAATATGTCTTGTTGAACATCGAACCACCTGCATTGCGGTTACAACGGAGTAGACAATGAACACCTTTATAATAGCAAAGGACATATACTTCCTTTATTATTACGTTTATTTTTTTATTACGTATAATTATTACGTTTCAATTATATTATTAGTACAAAAAGTTACATATACGTATATTGAACAATAATAGCGCTGTGGAACAGTGTTTGACTGTAACTCATTCGGGAGTATGATTATATTTAAATTATTTTCCCTGGTTTGGTCGGACAAAACCGTGACGTTTAGTTTAGTTCCCTACTCAAATTGTAACGGCTCAAATTTGGGGGGAAAGCGGAGAACGGAATGTCTTGACACTAAGGTATATCTGCCTTTTGGACTGCAAAAAATATAAATATAATATAATTAATATTTAAGTTTTCTTTTCTCAGTTATATAATAGAAAAATATTTTTTAAGTATATTTTTGCTGAAGTTTCAAATTTAATAAACTAACTGTACATTTTCTCGTGAGTATAATGACATAGTTTTTGTAACAAAAAATATTATAATATTATGTAATATTTCTTTGAATAATTTTTGCGGGATCTTAGGTAAAATATAAATTATTGTTTAATTTTTAAATTATAAAAAAAATAGTTTAGTTGTAATTGCTTTGAAATAAGTAGTCGTTCATCATTTTTACGACCTTAGCAATAGTGTCATCAATTCTATCTATCGTAGTACCAAAATTCTAGGAAATATTCTTAGTGCTTCTCTGCATTTCCCAAGGGATCTACGAGTACATTGCAAATTTCAACTTTCTCCGGTCAATAGTTTTGGCCATATGTTGTATCTCGGTCATCCAGTGCGTAACGAAAATTTTATATATGTATAGGTAGACAGATTAGACTAAAGTAAGTTCTCTCACAATACTTGTCTTTGTCACCTTTTTGTATTTTTTTTGAACAAAAAAATCAATTAATATTGCCACCAATTCAGTCTGGTTTGCTCATTTCCAGACGTACACTAATCTAATGGAACTCCACGCCGTATTTTATCAAATCGCAATTTAAAAAACTCAATTTTTTTGCATATATTAATAGAAAAATAACTTAAGTGAATTTTAAATCCATTCCGCCACGAATTCTAAAAATGAATCTATATAATATATACTTGTCCCTTTATTTTTAAAGTAACCACCTAAATTTTACTGTGAAAGCATTTTTCCTTTACAACCATTAAATAATTTAGCTGTGACGGTTGCTTCATTGAACCGGCCCATCCTGAATAAATGATGCCAAGTAATCTTGTTTTCGTACAAAGCTATTTGCCATGGCACTTAATGTTTAGGCTCTTTTTGGGATAATGGAGCTCGAAGTTCCATGATTTTTGTCAATCCAATTTCAGTGGTAATACGAAAAAATACAGCTAGGCTATGGCTTGGGTTACCTAACTAAAGTAAATGGTATGGCAGCTAGAAACGCGATTGTAGAGTTTTAAAATAGATAGTCGTCTTCTCCATCTTTATTTTTTTTAACTTCACGCTATATCCCGCATATAGCAGGGTAGGCAGAGGGAACCTGAGAACCTAGTGTTAAGGCGCTTTGTCTTGTTACAGAAAAAATATTATATGTAATTTTTGGATGATAAATTATTCGTTTCTTAAATTCTATAACAGTAACGTGCTTTTACGTCTCAAAAACAAGATCAAGGGGAAAGAGGTTACATACAAAGTTATTAAGTTGTTTATTATTTATTTTGGTTGGCAATCTAGTGTAGTCCCGTAATTCATACTGCTCAACTTTCTGACCTTTTGTGAGAGTATCATAATAATTCATTTTGTTTGCTCTATAGAAGGAAAAATACTTTGTTACAAATTAGGCCTTGTAGAAATCTAGTATGTACCAGAATTTGTAAAAAATAAGTAAGCTTTTCATACATTTCCAGAACTTAGAATTTTATTTACTTTCATTCTTATTACATAAAAAGTATATACTTTATTTTGATGCGTAAACTAATAGATTAGAACATTTTAGACTTCTTATATTTACGTAGATGTCTTGGTTATTTTAATGCCCGTCTAATACGAAATTTCAAACTTTTTAAGGGAACATTCGATCTATTGTTTGCTTTTCACAAAGCAGGCCGCAACATTCTAATTCAGAAAAATTTCAACTTTAAAAACATGTAAGCAGTTACATTCCTTCCATACCATAAGGTCAGCCAAAAAATAAACTTGAGCAGTATTACGCTTTATCCCGCGTAGCAGGGTAGTTAAAGAAAACCTAGTGTCAAGACGCTCCGTTCACCACTCCCCGCCCGAATGTTAAACATTGAGCTCAGTGTGGTGTAACGGAATAATAATCGTGGCGCAAAGCCACAAGCATGCGACTGTAAACGCGGCAGGTTGTGGGCTCCATTCCCACTCCACGAAATGTAAAAGTTTAGTATTTTCATTTCCTGGTTTTTTAACAAGGCAAAGCGCGGCGTTGAGTTCCGCCACTCAGCACGCACGGCCTCAATTCTCAGGTTCCCTCTGTCTACCCTGCTATATGCGGGATACAGTTTGTAGTTAGCAGTTTGTAAAAAAAAAGAAAATTCAATATATCGACCAATTTTAATTTGAAGCTTGCGTGTAAATTATTAAGTAATAATATATAAAATACGTAGGCCAAATATAAATATATACTTTGTGTGCGTTTTATGGAAGCTCGTGTCGTGTAGAAAGCTTTTAAATAAAATAGAATGTCTTTAAAATAACGTTCATTGGACGGCTTTATTACTTTTTTATTATTTTTATTGGTTATTATTAGCTAGAACACGATTTTTTGAGATTATTTAAGAAGCACTCGGGGAATAATTATATTTAGATTATTTTTATTTGCTCGCTCTGTTAATATAAAGCGCGAAGGTTAGTTCAACCACTCAATACGCAATAATTTTGGGCGGAAAGTGGAGATAGTAGTGTTTATTTGTAAATTGAAACTAGGTTCTCTCTAGTTAGAGAGATGCAGGGTAGTTACCCCCGTCGAGGTAAATGGAAGATTGGGGTGTTCCCGTGGCCTCGGCTATTGGCGGCGAGGAGGAGCACCGTCAGGTTTTAGTGGGTATACGGACGACGTCTGCCGTTCCGGAGTCCCACATAACCTATCCGAGTCCCCAATCGAGCGGGTATCCGTAACGGATTTCCTCACGATAAAAAAAGGTAGTTACCCTGCAATACGGGTAAAAGCGTGAACCTGTACCAAGCAACATTTAGTAAATTTAATTATTAGTTAGTAGATATCACTTGAACATTCAAAGTATCATGATTAAATTGATCATACGAAAGGCCTTTTTGCTTCGTTCCCCTAAAAAGAAAATGACATTTTTTTTTCACTATAAGTTCACTTTTACTACATAGAATATACTTATCTCAAGAAAACATCGTAAATATCAAAAATATGTTTTAATATAAAAATTTAGTTTGAAAAAAAAAAAAGAACTAAAGTGGACACGCTTAAAATTGATCTAAAGAACAGTGTTTTAACGAACAATTTTCTTACATTCAAAAATATATATTTGATAATAACAAAAATGATTTCAAAACTATCATCTATTATCAAATAAGTCACCTAATATTGTCTCTAGCCTTTAGTACGCGTATTCAGCACATACTTATGCAAATTTAAACGCACGAAAAATTTTGAACATCTTATTTTTATGCATATTCTAAATAAACACAAATTGTAAAGAATCATAAAAATATTCTCTCAGTATGTGAGCAAACGAAATAGCTGACAAAAGCGGCTTAAATCTTTCATGAAAACATGCACTAAGTTTTGCCAGTAACGAGACACTCATTCTTTGTGTATGCGATTACACATCACATCAAAGGAACTTCAAACGTATTATAAGTATTTGAAAGGCTTTTTCTCTTTGATAATTGCGTAAAAACAAAGAATCTTAAGAATTAGGCTTGAATTTATGTTAAATATTTTGGTAATGCGATATATTTGAAGTGATTTAAGATGTTTATGTTGGCGTATAAGATACCTGTTGTGGCGCAGAGGCACAAGCGTGCGACTGTAAACGCGACAGATTGTGGGTTCGATTCCCACTTCAGGAAATGTAAAAGTATAGTATTTTAATTTCCTGGGTTTTTGGTAACAAGGCAAAGCGCGGCGTTAAGTTCCGCCACTAATCTAATCTTTAGTTATAAGACAACAATTCTCGTATCTCAGATAACCAAAAGATTATTATTATTGCTTATTAAGGTATATTAACAAATTTAAAGTTTTGTGATTACCATTTTAAAAAATTTGATTATAATTAATATGGAAATAATATAAAATAATCATACCGACCCTATAAGTATTTTTACTTATAACAGTATAAAATAACATGAAAAATATATAAAAAAATATTCAAAGCAAAAGATTATATATCTTCAGATAGTATTTTCTCCAATAAACGATTTGTCGTGGTGTCGCTTGGCATTATCCGTCCTCCTTAACTATGCCATCAATATTTCTCAACCCTACCGAAGTGTTATTGAAATTTCAAACTCAACAAATTAATTACTCAAAACAAACAAACCTGTCGCGATCCATATTGAGGTCCCATTAATATGGTACAAAGTTAGAAATTCCATTTACAACTAAGCTATTTGAAATTTAAGATATATTTCTAAGTAAAATATGATATTAATATTAAAACTCGCGTATAACAAAAATGAAATAGACGAAATCTGTTATCTTAGCTAATAGTTACTCTATCAATGTCATTAAGTTTTTCTCATTTATTAATTTTAGATTCTTATTTTTGGTTTGATCTAGCAGTTGATTATATCTGTATAAATCGACTCTGGAATATTTTTTTTTTATTTGAAGTCTATGATCTAAATTCTTGATTCAGACATCTACTACTGCTTCTTTATGTGGCTCATTGGTGCTCGTGGACTCTGTTTGCTGATTTGCTGTGGAAGTGGTATTTGATGTTTGATTTTCCGTAGTAGTGCTCTCAACTTCTTTTTGGGACTCAGAAGTAGTACTATTTTGCGATTCTTGATGTGGTTTTAAAGTAGTACTGGAATTAGATTGATCTGGTAAAGGTGAAGGATGTAAACAGCCTTCAGGCTTTCTTCTTTCTGAGAAAAGTGCACAGATCTTCTTTAAAAGTTCTTCTGAGGTTACGTTATTCAGAATTTGTCCTCTTGGTAACACTATGGTAGGCGTCGTGTCAATTTTCATTTTCTTAAATTCATTTTCTGCCCTTTTTGCAAAATATCGAGCTTTTGTCCTAATACAAATATTTAAAAGATTATTATTCCAGGGAAGTGCTTTAATACATTCTGTATCTCCTTTTGCTTCGCAGCTGAGATATTCACCTTGTAAGTATGAATTTTGTGACAGCTGTAAGAGAGCACATTGTCTTCTGCCAGACTTTTCTTTAGCGTCTTTAAACAAAAATTGAAAATTGATGTCCATTCCTACATTTTCGACGATCCATGGAAATGTATTTTTGAAAAATGACACATCATTATTATTTTTGAAATCCGAAAATATTTTAATGTATCTGTTACAGTTAACAGATGATACTGCAAGTACGATGATGGTGAGCAATTGGTATGCCATCTCTAATGAGCTTACCTCATGTGGAATAATATTTGCAGTCTTTTATAATTATATTTCATATACGCTGATAACCTTTTCCAATGTTCACATTCCTAGTTTTATTGTTTTTCTTTATCTTTTATTTTCATTCGAAATATTTACAATAAATACTTTTTAAACTTCCTTAGGTTGTTAAATTTTAATGATAACATTCTATAGTTATTAGTAAGTTAGTTATTAGTAAGCATTAACATTAAATATTACAGTATTAAATTAGTAAAATTTAACCAAAACTACAATCGTAGATATAAAAGTACTAAAACGAATGGCGGTCAAAGTTCTATAATAGAAAGCACTCTATGCAAAGCTTCAAAGTAGCCGGTAATTACTCAAAACCACGTTAGTATGTGGTTTGGAATCATAATTGTAAAACAAACCTGGGAGACTTTAATTTAACTTTAGCTGGCTCAGGAGAACGTTCATTTCTGTTTGACCATTAGACACTTTAAGTACCCTTTACCCTGTAAGCTAGACATTAAATGAATCCAGTTTACATATATATAATTTATATATTTTTACTTATTTTTGTGTTGTTTATCTTTGCCATTACCGTCTTACCGTCACCATTTACCTGACCACACTGAGAAAACAATATAGTATTATTTGATTTTATTTTTTTTCTCTATATCCCCTTTTATTTATTTGTTTAAAATACTTACTTACGTACTTACTTCAGGCTTTGTCCCTAGCGGGGTAGTATTTCTTTAAAATAATGCATATTTTTACACGGTTTTATTAGCTTCACCTGTCTTTGACCTATCTATCAATTATTGTATGAAAATCTTGTTAAGTAATTATCTTTATTAATAAAATTTTATTTACCTTTTATATTTCGTTGAAAATTTGTATACATATCCAGATCATACTACATATATATATATATATATATATATATATATATAATATTATTATAATGAGCTCAGTTATTAAATAAATATAATAAATGATAAAGAAATTGGTGTAGTTAAATGCTTAAAGAATCTTTTCTTCTTTTCCTTTAATAACATTTGGAAGATTTCAAGGCTATCGTGGTTCAGTGGGATAGTCTATAATGTAAACACGTTTGGTTATAGGTTCGATTCCCACGCGGAAATATAATAGAACTTAAAATTATTTTTATTTTCTCACTTTGAAAAGACAACAACGTGGTGTTGAATTCCGCCACTCAACATACATGTCTTGAATTCGTAGAATGAATAGTGTTGAACGGAATGTCTTAACACTAGAGATAGCTTTTTTCTGCTATCTTTTTTTTAACGTGAGATAATCCTGTTATATCCGCCCGATTAGGGACTTGGACGGGTTATGTGGGACTACAGATCGTTGTATAGGCCGTCCGTCTACCCATTAGAGACATTACACTCGTCTCTCTGAATACACTGCTATGCGAGATATAGCGTGAAGCTAAAAAAACTTTAATAAGATTTCAAATATAATTCATTTACTACAGCTAATTTGAAACAAGTTCAATTGTTACTCTGAAAAAAAAACCAAAAGATGTAGTTAATTCAAAACTTTCATAATGACGTTCGTATTCAAAACTTTAGAATCTTACTAAAAGGTCATTCATATTTGCATAACAAAAGTATTAAAAAACACGCATCTCATTACCGAAGCGTACTTTTGAACAATACTAGTGGCAGTGGATCACGAATGGGCATTTATTTTGTGTGAAAATATGATAATAAAGCCATTATATGCAACCATGGCATGACTGAGGGATATTATAGGTTCGAGTTGGGGATTAAATATGACTTGAAATGTTACTACACTGATTTATTGCTATGTTGTAGAAAAAATATATTAGTTTTACTCTTGAAATACCATATTGAATGTACGGTCTGGCTACGATAATCTTTGGGAATAAAATCTGTGTAAAGTTGGGCTAACAAAAAAATATTATTACAGAGTATAAAAATTTCATTGTATTTGTTATCCAAAAATTTACAAGTTCAAATCTACAATTTGATATTTTTTTTTAAGCAGAGAGGATCTAGTCTCAACACATTCCGTTTTCAACTTTCCGCCCGAATTCGTGATATTGCTTCTTACCAGAGCCGCGAATTGAAAATAATATTCATCAGTGTGGGAATCGAACCCATAACCAAATGTATTTACAGGCAGATTTTCTTTTCTATAGAGATAGTAAACCAAGTACAGACCAAAGCAAAAGATCTATCAATATTTTGTTTACATACATTTTACAACGCATTCCATATGCAAACCAAACCCACTAAAATACCATAACCTTTACACCGCAAACATAATAAAAAAAAGATAATTAATATAGAAAATAACATTTTCTCAATCACATCGTATAACGCTATTACCGAACGAGGAAAACTCAGAAAATAATATGTACATCAGAAGATGGTAACAACATGTTCTCATAATGATATTTTACACACGAGAACGGAAGCTTAACGAGAATTTAGCGACGTACTAACGACTAGTAATGCATTTTCAGCCTTATCTAAACTATTAGAGACTCATTAAACTAAAAATATAGTTACTTATTTATTTTTTCTTATAGAAATTAATAATATTCTTTTGTTTTATAGTTTCACGTTTTTTCGGCATGATAGAATAGGTAGAGAGAACCTAGTGTCAACATACTCCGTTCTCTATTTTCAACCTGAATTCAGGTCACTGTGTGTTGAGTGGTGAAACTCAACTTTGCGTTTTGTTGTACCAGACTCTACTGTTGTTGGGGACTGAATCCACAATCATCGCGTTCATTTATATGCTGCCCAACTTCGTCACGGTGGCCTCAACCCAAAAAAATAATTTTCATACATTTCAACAAATATTACTGATTTACAATATATTTAAAAATATATTTAAAATAATATTATATTAGTATAATAGAAAACAAAATCAATATCAGATTGACAACTCAATTAGAACATTTCACGTAAATTTCTGAAAGATTTATTCATAGCTGAAATTCCCTTTCAAAACTCACAGGCTTTGCTGGCGGCTGTAACAGAAAGTGCTCATTCATTAATGTTTACGCTTTGATCACTCGATCTACCTGACCGTTAAGGTGTTTAATGGGTAACGGCACTTCACCGTTAATTAGTTCATATTTGTGCATCTTACTGCTTGGATGGTTGGTTTTGGAGATTAAAGAGCGCGGCTTGAATAGCGCCAAGGTTTTAAGTTCCGGTATCATCTCGTACTGTTTATATAAGTGAAAAAACAAAAAAAAATGAAGTTATAGCTTCACGCTGTATCCCACACATGGCAGTGAAGGCAGAACGAACCAGAGAATCTAGTGTCAAAATACTCCGTTCTCTTAAAATATCCGTTCCCCATTTACACGCTTGCGTGCTGAATGGCGGAACTCAACGCCGCGATTTGCCTTATTACTAGAGTGAGGTAATAAAAATATTGAATAATTATTGTTTTAAATGTTAAACATTTTCTTTTCATTTCCTTGGAGTGGGAATCGAACCCACAACCTGTCGCATTTACAGTCACAACGTTTGTGCCTCTGCGCAAACCGGCCTCAATTAAGAAATTTAAGCAATTAATATAAGTAAACATCCATTTTATCACTTTATTTGAAAGAACTCAGCAACAAAAGCATTCTTTCCGCATGTATTATTTCTAATTATTCTTGTGTAATGCAGTGGTATGAAATATGACGTAGAACAAAGCCAGAGAAACTCAGGGAAGAGTCGTTTTAAAACAGAATTCCGTCGAAATTGGGGAAGTCATTAAGGTGCTACGAAAGGGAGCAATTAGGAATCTAGGACAGGGCTGGACGGAATAATGTGCCTTACTTATTATGAAACTCCGAACAATATATAGGAGATAATCTTCACGTGCGATATTCTTGATATCTTTATAATATTAATGGATTTAAT
The DNA here is from genome assembly GCA_033558755.1 of Philaethria dido. Classification (NCBI taxonomy): domain Eukaryota; kingdom Metazoa; phylum Arthropoda; class Insecta; order Lepidoptera; family Nymphalidae; genus Philaethria; species Philaethria dido. The sequence goes on along the minus strand of JAKGSA010000347.1, from coordinate 32,707 downwards.
AATATTTAAAATACTATTTTTACATAAGAAATATTTTAGGTAAGTTGTTTCGCAAAGGCATAATCGTGCGTGTAAACGTGACAGGTTGTGGTTTTGATTCTCACTTCAGGTAATAAAAGTATTAAATATTTACAATAATTATTAGTTAGTATTTTCATTTCCTTGCTTTGTTAACAAGGCAAAGCGCGGTGTAGAGTTCCATTTAGTGGAAATTGGCGAATGGAAATGTTAAGAAGAGACTGTCTTAACACTAGGTTTTCAGGTTTCCTCTTCCTACCCCTTTGTACAGGGTATACAGCTGAAGCTAAAAATAAAGAAATACTTTTCTAACGTGTTTTGTTTGTCATTTGGGCTTATAGCCTTTCTTCAATGTTCAATATATATTTCGTTACAGAATTACAGCTGGTAAAAACGTTTTAAGTACTGGTCTCAACAAAAGTAATCTTTTTGGCTTTCTTTGATAGGACAAAAAGCGGCATTGATTTACCGACCAACTGATAAATTGATGAACCAAACTGACCGATTTTATATGTTCTATTTCTTACTCCATATATACTATACACATCTATACATAGCTTCACGCTGTATTGCGGATATAGCAGGGTAGACAGAGGGAACCTAGTTTTAAGACACTCCGTTCCCCACTTTCCGCCGATTTGAAGCATTTCGTGCTCAATATATGAAGATATTAGATATAAATATAGTATAGATATAAAAATATATTGAGAGTAATTTCAAATTCGTATTTTCAAAATGCTTTTATTAGCATCTGTTACTACGTGTATGAGAAAAATTTACAACATGCTTTAATTTAACACACTTCTTACTGTCTTTTGATGCTGTGTCCGAATCTAATGACTATTTAATATTTTTACAGCATTAACCATAAATACTTGCGAAAATGACTATGAAGACCAGAAAGAGAAAATAATTTTAAATTTGCATTAATGCCTACGATTTACGTAAGATTCAAACATATTAAAAATCAATTAGCTCATATTGAACTAATTTAATCAATCTTCATTTGTCAAGATCGTTTTAGCAGATACTCAATCACTTTTGAAAATCTCAAACATTCTATTATATGACCGCTATAGACTGGATTCCCATCTCCATGTTCCAATTCGATGAATGATTTACAAATATAATTGGAGTTACACATTTGGCCAATATCACTTCGACTTTCAGATTAATTGAATGTGCCTGTTTTATTGATTTAGATATGAAATGGCTTTTGAATGTTGCTAAGTAGGTTATATTTGATTTTTTGACTGACTTCCACAAAAAGAGGAGGTATTCAATTCAACTTTATTTAATGTGTTACGCAACAAGTGTAAGTTATTACCGGGTAATTGATTTTAAGAATTCCTTTTTGTATGATAGTTAGTGCTTCTATGTGGTCTCATTTAAATTTATTAACTGAGATCTGACGAATAGTTTCTGAGTTATTTGTAATAATTTTACTTTTTGGTGCATTTTGTTTAAAAGCGTTTTTTTTTGTTCGTTAGTTAATATCAGCTTTATTAAAGGTGGTAATGAAACATTATTAATGGTATAAAGATTGAAAGCACAATTCGGAGTGAGTTTGATCCCCACTCGGTAAAATACTTTAAATGATTTTTATTTATGCGCTCTACTAAGATAAACTACAGCGATGATTTCCATCATTCGACATGCATTGCCTGGATTTGCGCTGACACTGATCGTTCCGCTAGTCCTTCTATGTAGAAAAAAGCGAAGACATACATAGCTTCACGCTGTACCCCGCATATAGCAGGGTAGGTAATAAAAGAGATTTTTTTTTTAACTTCACGCTATATCCCGCATATAGCAGGGTAGGCAGAGGGAACATGAGAACCTAGTTAAGACACTCCGTTCTTTTACAACAATTCCGTTCCCCATTTTTCGCCGAATTGAGGCATTGCGTGCTAAGTGGCGGAACTCAACGCCGTGCTTTGCCTTGTTACCAAACCCAAGAAATGAAAATACTAAATTTTTCATTTCCTGGAGTGGGAATCGAACCCACAACCTGTCGATTTTACAGTCGCACGCTTGTGCGTCTGCGCCACGACAGGCGTCACTTCTATAACATATTTTACCCACCGATAGTATTATATAACATACAAACTAAACTTGTGGTCTACAATACTCATATACCATTTATAAAGGTAGAACAAAAGGTGCAAGATTTTTTGTGAGGCCATATTTTATAGCCCGCGACACGCGTTCCCGGTTTTTCATAAACTTTATAAATTCATAGAACATGCCATGTATTTCTACTTTATGTTACACTAGCTGTTACCAGCGGCTTCGCTTGCGTGGTCAATGGCAGTCCTTACTATATAATGTGGTGTGAATATGCGGTATTTTCAAAATTTTCTGACAAACATAATTGATGTTAATCAAAATATTTTTTTCAAATAAAAAGTACAATAAAAATATATGTATATCTATGTCTTTCTAAATACGTCTAAAAATATAGGTAAAGTTTCATGATAATCGGTTGAGTATTATATAAGTAGGGTTTCAGATGGGTGTATTTAAACTGGACCAGTAGAGAGGATTTTTTGATAAAAAATTGTTAAGGCGACTTCTATGGTGGAGTATTGGTAAACGGTTTTACTATATATTATTCTGCTACACTATTCTTTATGTTAACACGTAAAAATGAAATATGAACAAGAATAAAATATCGATAAGCTTTATGTCTGTTTGGTGAAAAGATATTGGTTAATAAAACGTAACTAAATAAATTGCTTCAGCAACGCTTATAAATATTGTTAAAGTAATTATTTATAGAGTACATATTTGTTACCTCGATATCTTCTAATATTACAGGAAGTTTAAAGGGGAATCTATGTATATTGTATGTATCATACCTCCTTTACTTTTTCCATATCTTTTATAGATATAAGATTTTGTTGAGTAAACGTTTATAATATAATAACTACTTCATTGACTTTTTTTTAATATGTCTTTAATAGACATACATATTTAATATCTACCACTATACCAATATGGAGTCGAGTTATGAACGTCATGAATGAGGTACGTGACACACAAAATGGCATCTGGCATATCTGTTTTCATTATCATTGGTATTAAGACTACGTCATTCCATTACGAAGGCACATATTTCAGAATTTTTTATTACCTTTAAATCGTTAGAATGGCAGTAAAAAGTTTACTGCTTCATAATAAAATTCATATTTTACAATTTTCATGGATAAAACGTAAAAATTTATGTGCAATTACTTAGGGAAAAACAAATTTTGTAACACTTTTCATTTAATTAGGTACTTGTAGTGTAATAAAAGCTTGGGGTTATATGACTTTTGAGAGCCTAAAAGGTGAGTACAACACCTAATCAGGTAACTAGTATGCGTATTAATTAGATTTATGTCTATAGGTGTACCTTCTTAACCGTAAAGTTGGTTATTTTATGAGTATTTGTTATACAGTAGACAATGCTGTTATATATAGTATTATAGTAGTTTAGCATTAAACTGTGAGATACAAATTATTTTTAATTGTAATTACTCACTAATAATTCTAACGTAGAGTTCTTTTTGAATATTTATCATCACTAATTTTCTTAATAGATCTTCTATACTATTAAATAAAACTTAATATAAATGATACTTTCTTCTGGAAGTAGAAACTGAAGTTTCATGCAATACGTTGCTTCCCAAGAAAAAATCAACAGGAGCAGGTAAAAATGTTATGTTTTACAGACAAAACTATGGCAAGTAGAAATGTAAAAAGTGCGGTAAGGGTCATTATGTCCATGCAACTAAGTTGCAGGTGACAACTTGTTATTTATAATTGCCACTTTACGCATCATTTCACCACAATTTTTGTTTAGTGTAGCTAATTTTTAACGTATGAAAACATTTAAATTGCTTTGATATAAAATATATTTAGAAAAGTAAAAAAATATGAACCATCGGCATCCGTTTTAAGTATGTTTACCTATTGTACTCTTTCTGAAGTCATAATTTGCTTCATACATCGAGGCGCAGTGAGTCATCCTTTGACTATAAACACGATTAGTTGTGAGTTCATTAGAAGAAAGACAGGGTACATTTAAATTCTTTGCGTTTCTCTCTGATAACACTAAACGCTACGTTGAGACTCTCCTCAAATTCTCCACATCTCGAATTCGGACGGAAAGTGAAAAACGGAATGTTTTAACACAATGTCTCTCTGACTCTACGGAAAAAACAGTCAGTGACTCAAAACGGATATAACGTAATAGCAACGAATATTTAACTTGAGAGTTATAATAATAGGCTAAAATTATATTATGAACATTTATAATTGATCTCATTTCCAAATAAAGTCACTCATCGCTAATGTCTGTCAAAATCATACGCCACTGATCTGCAAATCAATGTAGATTGAACCGCTCAAATGGGCTTATCAAGTGCGTGCCCGGATAAAATATTACGACCCAAATGTGGGAGTCAGATATACCTAACATTATCGTACAATATCCAGTAAAAGCGAAAAGAAATTCGTCATCTTCAAGTATTTTCTGCAGATTGCGAGAATTGCTTCAGCCTCACACTTTGTTTTGACACTCACTTTTGTATAATGTGGTGATGAGAGAGTACCTAACGGCAAGACACTCCGTTCGCCGCTTTTCATTCGAATTCATTGCGTGTTAAATAGCGTAACTCAACGACGTGGTCTTTTAATTAAATTTTTCTTTTTTGATTTTTAAGTAACTTATGCTGTTATTACACATACCAGGGTAGTCAGGGAGAAATTAGTTTGAAAACAACTTGTTAAACAATTTTCGTCTGAGTTCTAGACATTGAATGTAAAACAGGAGAAATCAGCGCTATGCTTTTTATTACTAGAACGGTGAAATAAAAGTAACTTAAAAATATTCACCGACTTTTAAAATAAAACCAGCTGGAAATGGAAGCCACAACCAATCGCATCTTTAATCAGGCGCTTTCCCACTGCACCACAATGACCTCTTCTTTTATTGATATTAACAACAATATACTTTAATTTCATTTTGTTATTATACAAATTAATATTATACTTTATAATTAAATTCTGTAACTCTACCAGTCAATAGACCGCAGTCTATAGGGACATAATTTTAATACAGAGCTTCCTTATCTCACTCTATCTGCTTGCAGTGGAAAGCTCTCTTCGACTAGATTCTGGCGTTGCGCCAACCTTCGAAAACAGCTAGGCCCTTTCAAATATACTATGTCCCATATTGTAATAACGTAGCTTGAACTAAGATTATCATGTGCAGTTTTTGCTATTCAACTTTGCTAGTGCCTGTTTCTGAATATCAGAAAAGGAATTATAATAAGCAAATATTAGTGTTTAAAGAATTTTTGTATGTATTTTTAAAACGTCTTAGTAATATGGCTTATTCCGCATAGAGTAGAGAATCTACTGTATATATACATATATGTATATATATATACTATATCTTTCCTCCGAGTGAAAATGAAACCCACAATGTGTAAGAATTTAATATTTGTAGAGACAAGAAGTTTGTAAAAATATTTAGTAATGTATGTGTCTTGCAAGAGTTTTCGAAGGTCCTTTATTAACCACATATGTGCTATTTATAGAATACCAGACACACATTTCATATGAAAAGAAAGGAAATTAAATATTTGCTGTTATATTAACTTTAGTTTCTAACTTCGATCTGTCCTCTAATGGAAAACGTTAGGATTATTAATAACACAAAAATTTTATTAATTTTATAATAAGTATTGTTGATTAACGCCTGTCGTGGCGCAGAGGCACAAGCGTGCTACTGTAAATGCTGTTGTGGGTTCGATTTCCACACCAAGAAATAGAATTTTTCATTTCCTGGGTTTGGTAACAAGGCAAAGCGTGGCGTTGAGTTCCGCCACTCAGCATGCAATGCCTCAATTCAGCGGAAAGTGAATGGAGTGTCTTAACACTATATTCCCTATGCCTACCCTGCTATATGCGGGATACAGCGCGAAGCTATGTATGTATGTATGTATTGTTGATATACATAGTTAGGTTTTTAACAAAAAAAGAAAACTGACTTCAAGTACAATGCAGTATGTATGCAGTGTAGTTATTACGAATAACTCAAGAACTACTTGTCAGATCGTTACTAAATTTAAATGAGACCACATAAAAAATCTAGTTCTTCTTATGTTATTTCATATGAAAAAAGTATCATCAAAATTGGTTCACCCAGTAAAATACCACATATAGTACACATAAAGAAATACAGATGAATTGAGAACCTTCTCCTTTGTTGAAGTTGGTTAAAACATGAAAATTTTATTATTTTCTTTTTATAATAAACATTTTTGATATTCAAAATACGTATAGAAATGTAATATTTTGAATAATTTTCAGAGTAAATTCTCATTAAGAAACATTCTTAAATCTTTACTACAAAATCTTAACAAATATGAGGTTTACTGTAGCAATTTTCATTTTTCTCGTTAACTTCGAAAACAAATTGCTACAAATTTGCATTCGTAGTAAATAAACTTCGTGAATGCTAGTTTATTTTAGCTTAGATTAAAGTCAGACTATGAAGCTATAAAACGATATACTATTTGTAAGATAGCAAGATACATATCCATTTTAAGAGAAGCCCTCGTGACGAAGTAGGACTGCGTCTGACATTAAACGCGATGGGTTATAGATAAGTATATATATATAATTTAAAATAATTTTATTTCCTCACTCTAGCCAAAAACACCCCCATCTTTGAGTTCCGCCACTTAACACTCCATCAAATGATCCATGACTTGATGTCTCCATGAATGATGAGAACGGAGTGTTTTGACTCTCGTTTCTCTCTGACTATCCTGCTATGTGGTGAAAAAGCATGAAGCTGAAAAAAGAAACATATATACTTTTTTTATTATATCAAAAATATGTATTTGAGTTTTAGACGCTACAGTAATATTAGCACAATATTTACATGTTCCAACTCACTTTTCATTCATTCACTCAGACTGACTCTACTGACTGACTCTATGCGGGACAAAAGGTAAAGCATATTTTTTTTTATTAACATATTGACCACATAAGATCAAAATTATGAAGTATATACCTAATATAAACTCAAACATTACACAAATTGTGGTAACTAAAGCTAATGGTCTAAAATCATGTCACTAAGTACAGTACTAATTAGTCTATTAGTTATCGCATGCGTCCGGCTAAGCAACCATAATGCATATTAGGCAACGTAATATCCTATTGATGATACCTAATACGGCCCTCGAGTGTAAGATTTTTACATAAGTTCGTTGTTTATACAACGGTAGGTTAAAGAAAGTCGTTAGGTTTTTTATTTTTTACTATCTTTGACATTCTAGAGGGTAGGAAAACAAAATGTAGTAATTTCCTTTCTATACTTTTTGATATAAATGCCTGATCCATGAATACTATCAAATATATTAAACACGAAAGTTTGTTATTTAGTTGACGTTTACTATGTTTTCACGCAAAATTTACTGAACAACTCTAGGTGAACCTTAACGCTGTATCCCGCATATAGCAGGGTAGGCAGAGGGAACCTAGTATTAAGACACTCCGTTCCCCACTTTCCGCCGCATTGCGTGCTGAGTGGTGGAACTCGACGCCGCGCTTTGCTATGTTACCAAAACCACAAAACGATAATATTAAACTATTACATTTCCTGGAGTGGGAATCGAACCCACAACCTGTCGCGTTTACAGTCGCATACTTGTGCCTCTGCGTCATAACAGACTCTAGATGAATCTTTACTTCAACATAACTTATGTTGCAAAATAACACTTAATACTAGAATTAACCAAAAAAGTAATTTCGCCATAATATTTTTTAGAAAATAGCAAATTTATTATTCCAATTGATTTGAAATTAATATTTTCAATTTCACCATAAAATAAATATTGAGTTATCATTAAGTCAGATTATTACGTCCGACTTTACAAAAGTTAATGGTTTCTGACAGGCCATTCATTATAGACACTAATCTAATTAGCTGTAGCGCCTCTCTTTGTAATTTTAATTAATTCCATCTTCTAAATTTTAATTAATGGAACGATTTTTACTGGATTTTTGCCCTTAATCATGATTATATACATATTTTTCTCGCAAATAGCAGGGTAGGCAGAGGGAACCAGAGAACTTAATGTTAAGACACTCCGTGTTCCCTATTTTCCGCCGTATTGAGGCATTGAAAAGCGAGGAAATGAAAATACTAAATTACTAAATATTAAATATTTTCATTTCCAGGAGTGGGAATTGAACCCACAATCTGTCGCGTTTACAGTAGTAGCAGTCATCTGTTGTCATGACAATTATAGCCAAAACAGACATTGGCAAATTTGTATTCTTTACACTATATAAGAGAAATGAAATAAACTATATCTTTAATTTTATTGCAAGGATCTGTATGTAATCGATTTCACTTCATTAAATATATCGCCATATCCATATTAAGCGAGAATAAGTTGAAAATTGCACTTGCATGTACAATTTTTTAAATACAGACATTAGAAATGTTTTATTTCTATGTCTGAATCAACTAAAACATCAGATTACTTTGTGTTCAAATAACATAAAAATATAATTAACAGTTAACTCTTAAACATAAAAATGTATGCTCAGAAAATTATTATACATATTTATTTCTAATTAACGCCTGTCGTGGCGCAGAGGCACAAGGGCGCGACTGTAAACACGTCAGGTTGTGGGTTCGATTTCCACTCCAGGAAATGTCAGTATTTTCATTTCCTGGGTTTTGGTAACAAGGCAAAGCGCGCAATGCCTCAATTCGACGGAAAGTGGGGAAAGGAATTGTGGTAAGAGAACGGAATGTCTTAACTTTAGGTTCTCAGGTTCCCTCTGCCTATCCTGCTATATGCCGGGAAACAGCGTGAAGTAAAAAAAAACTTCTAATTAGATTAAATATTTATTTTTTAGCGATTTATTTGTATCAATAATGTAACAATAAAAGAAAATCTAGTAACAGATTCCCGTTTCTATTCAAACGAAGATACTATACTTCTTGTAAGATACTAACAGATTTGACAATATGTGACTTGAGAATAGAAAACTCAGAGTTAAACTATCATATCACAAAATTCAGGAAAACAATTTCTTGTTCAAAAGTTTCTGGAGGAGAACTTTTTTACAATAACTCTTAGTTATTCTTTGTACACATTTTTTTGTCGTCGTTATATTTATTTTATGTATTTTGTTAAGATAAAATAAAATATCATGAATAATGACGTAAGTTGACATAAACAGAACTGAAACTTCTGAAAAGTAGCCTACTAGAGAATGAGATAAATATTCAGTATCAGGCGTATTAGAATAATTGTAAAAAATAATTTATATTTTAATGTAAAATTTTACGTTACATGTGATGGCATACTGATTATTCTTATTTTCTTTTTTTTTTTTTTAACTTCACGCTGTATCCCGCATATAGCAGGGTAGGCAGAGGGAGCCTGAGAACCTAGTGTTGAGACAATCCGTTCTCTTACAACAATTCCGTTCCCCATTCACGTACTGATTAATGCATGTTGCAATGCAATGAATATTGCTTACTGAATAGTAACAACTTATTCCTATACTCTCATGTGTTTATTTCATTATCGTCTATGACTCGTTTCAAATTATATTGATTCTCATAACAAATATTATCTATCTTAAAATTAATTTCTCAAATACAAAGGTTATAATTTTTTTTTAGCTTCACGCTTATTACGCATATAGTAGGGAATGTCTTAACACTAGGTTCTCGGATTCCCTCTGCCTACCCTGCTAACGTAATAATAAAACAGTAAATAAATAACAACATAATAATAACACCTTTCTTTCTAATACCTATTGTAAAAACCGCAAATCAACAATCGCACAGAAATACTAAGGCGAGGGCCATCAAGACAACTAATTCGTCGCACGTCGTCTCTACGACTCGTGACCTTGGCCCAGTGTGTTCGCCTTGACTCTCTTCTAAGTTTTACTTGCAACGAAGATACGTTTTAATTGGACATTCAAAATTCATAACTGTTCTGTACCAAAAGATATGTACCTATATGGTATGTGAAAGACTTTCTAGAATATTTAATTTGAAACAATTTTTTAAATTATTTATTAGATTCAGTAGTGGCTACATTCATTAAAATTTTTAAATTAATTTACATGTTAAGTAACTAAATAAACTTAATTACGTACTTATATTTAATTTAAAGTGAATACCGCATTTTATGCTGGAATTTTCAAGATAATTATTACGATTATACATCGTTTTTCCGGGTAATATAAATGAAATAAATATTATATTGTACGCAGTATGAAGATATAACGTAGTTTCGACTGATGTAGTCCAATTTACACTTTTCAAATGATGCCATCGTTACCACCTTTTCAATGATAACTATTTGAAATAAACTGACATAAATATTATGTTCTATAGTGACATTCTTTTTGACGTTATTACAATGATAATGAAATTTAAGTTCTATTAATAATGAGTTTATTTGCTATCTACCATTTGGTACAGAATTAAAGCTTTCAATATTCTTTTATAGAGAAAGCTAAACAAAATTTACCGCGATTTTTAGGCTTCTACTATAAAAAAGGAAATTCCAATATATTGAAAAAAGAAATTCTTTTAAAAAAAATGTTTTAACTTTGAAATTGTTATTTTTATATTTTTCAATCGGAAAATGAAAATTTTCCTCGTCGCTAAAGATTTGCGGCGAACGACCTATCTGGGCCCTTAATCAGAAACTCATCAAAATATTTTCGTGTGTACGTTCCCTTTTGCCCTCGTTACATATCAATATTTTTCCTATATGAGTATATGATGCTACCCAAAATGATTGTCACGGTCAATTGGTATACACATATTTAAATTATATCATTAGGTTAATATCCTTTACGTTTCAATTTGTTGATCTTTTGTCAGATGACATGTTTCTATAATGATTGATACTATGCTAGCGTAGTTCTGGAGCTTCTCAATATATAGGCGATAGGAGCGGATTCGACGACGATTTCAGGGCCTTTCTTTAATAAATGTAGCGTTGATTGTTGCCCCCTTAAACACTATAAAGTCTCTATAATTAGTAGGGTATCTAATTACTATGCAGTTTACTTACCCTGCTAAATCCGGAATACGCTAGAAGACAGAAGGAAATAATTCACAAAAAATAGGAAAAGAAACGAAACTCCTTAGCAATCCATGGGGATTCATTTCTTTTCTTCTCTTTCACCATAATCACTGTGTGGGTGCCGGGCCCATCGCGTTGCAGAGAGAGAGGAGTTTGGAGAGTGCCTGGGACTTACGACCCAAGTGTAGATTTAAGGGCCCCTTAGAAATACGCATTATTGTTCACCTCCACTGTCCGCTTTCTTACCTAACCAATTTGAAAAGATCTTACTAATGCCGCCTTCGAAATACGAGTACGTGCTAAAAACTAACTTATAATAATTCTAGAAAGGTCTGATAACTTTTACTAGATTATGAAGAGATTTCGCTGTCATACTTTTCACGCCTACCTCTACCTTACTAATATACTAACATATTCCTCGTTAATTCGTTGGTAAAAGCTTATTCGTTGGTAAAGCATGTTTACGTTATTTACAATAACAATTTTTGACATATGATGCGACGCGACGTGTAAAAGTGATTATAATAATTGATCAATTTATTGAACTGTTAATACAAACACATTATCGTTACATCGTGGCGCAGAGGCACAAACATACCAACGCCATAGAAACCACCATGTTACGGGGAAAGAATGGGTGGGAAGGAAAAACCTGGTTTACATATTAACGACAACACGCAAGCCTCATTTGGCGGAAAGTGGGGAACGGAAATGTTGAAAGAGAATGGAGTGTCTTAAAGGTTCTCTAAGTCCCTCTGCCTACCCCGCTTTATGCGGGTTACAGCGTGAAGTTAGAAAACGAAAAACATATTAATGAACTGGAATACGTTATTAAATATTTGGTTCATGTTGGACATGTGAAGTTGCATAATAGTAGTTGTGAGTGAATCGAAGGATGAACCTCCTACCTACAGTATCTCCAACCACCTAATTACTGGTATACCCGCCTTTAACGGGACGCTACCTGGCGTCGTGGAGGGGAAATGTATTCGAACTCCGTCCCCTAACAGGGACACAGTTTATTTCTACCATTAAAAGATATTTTGTTTTACTATAAATAGCAAGAAACAAAAATTTCTATCCAACTTTCCATTATAACAAACACAATAATTTAGTTAAACATAGCGCTAACTGCTTAGAGCGTGTAAATTGATATTTAATGCACAACGTCTGAATTTATTACTTAGCATTTGAAACTTTTTGTTCGCTCCTATAGTTAACCTCGATTCAACGGTTAAAGTTTTCTTGTTATTATAAACGATGTAGAATTTATAAATACTTTATTTTAAATATAAATATAGCTTTAATAGATGTTATGTTCTTTTGAAGAAGATATTGAGATTGAAATTTGAAAGATCAAATTCATAAAAAATGAATTTAAAACTCAAAAATTTGAACTTGCTGTATCAAATAATGAAAATCTGCAATTAAAATATTAAAATAAAAATCTATGTTCTTGAAATAAAATGCACTAAAAGGTAAATTACGAATAAGTCAAAAACTATTCATCAGATCTTAACTAAATTTGAGGAAGCATTAGCTGGCACATTTTTTTTTTCAACAATTCCGTTCCCCACTTTCCGCCGAATTGAGGCATTGCGTGTTGAGTGGCGGAACTCAACACCGCGCTTTGCCTTGTTACCAAACCCCAGAAATGAAAATAATGAATTTTACATTTCCTAGAGTGGGGATCGAACCCACAACCTGTCGCATTTACAGTGGCACGCTTGTGCCTCTGCGCTACGACATAAAAATGAGTTATCAAAATCGGTCCACTCAGAAAAAGGTTATGGAGTAACAACTCTTGTTAACTGCGGGGCGAGACATGTACATATATGTATTTATAAAAATATACTTGTATGTAAATAAAGCGTTTAAAATGTTATAAGACTGTACTAAATTTAGTACAATTCAACAACAATTATATATCGATTAGTTGTTTCACGCAATTAAATATTTAATGATACATGTAAAATCCCTAGACGCTTAAATCGATATGAGTTTTAGTCCAACAAACAAACATAACTTTTACAAGGAAACAGCATTAAAACCGTAAGCAATCCGTTTCGTTGATAGATTATTGATATCATATTACAATCGATTTTTATAACGGTAAAAAAATATAAAAAATATATTTGTTTCCAATTAGTTTAATATTTCATAATTAAACTGAACATAACTAAGGCAAACACACATAATTTAACTCTTGAAGAGTTGAATACTGTTGAAGTTGAAGGTTATAATAGTGCCTTCATCGTAAGAATGACTAGGACATAATATATTACCATTTAACAACATCAGCTACTAAAACTTCTTTGTAAATGTAATTTAGACTACCTTCGATAAAATAAACCTAAAACTTAACAATAATTAAATAAATGTGGGCAAGTGATTTTTATATATTACTAGCTGGTACCCGCGATTACACTCACATGGTCAATGGCAGTCCATACCTACTACATAGGTACTATAATTTTTTTTTTTTGACACTCCCACATTCTACCAGATGTGCCCCCGCGATTTGATACGGGCGACACAACTGTTTGTCATATTTAATTGTGTAAATTTAATACAGTTATATTTTTTGTATCAATTTATATAATTTTACTTATTAGATATATTACTACTTAGTACTATAATGCAAAGTGCATATATGCGTTAATTTGAAAGCTTTGAACTAGATATTTTAAAAGCGAAAATGCGAAGCGCCCATACCTACGTACATGAACTTGAATTTTCCAATATAATAGTGTTTCTATGAATAATATATTACACTTGGCCATATCACATGCTAAAGACAATGTTCATATAAGCTATTAATTATACCAAGCTTCTGTCACGGTTTACATACAATATGGCTTTATCTATAATATAGTGTAGGATTATTTAACTATGAAACTATGATAAAATCCGTGGAAGTTGATCTAGTATTTTTTTTTGTCAAAAGCAAAGATAGGCAGAGAGAATTTAGTGTCAAAACATTCCATTTTTTGCTTTTCGCCCCAAATTAAACATGACATTGTGTTTTGACTGATGGAACTCAACACCGCGTTTCGTCATATCAGAGCAAGAAAATGTAAATAAAGGAAATGAACGCCTGTCGTGGCGCAGAGGCGCAAACGTGCGACTGTAAACGCGACACGTTATGGGTTCGATTCCCACTCCAGGAAATGGAAGTTTTCATTTCCTGGGTTTGGTAACAAGGCAAAGCGCGGCGTTGAGTTCCGCAACTCAGCAAGCAATGCCTCAACTCGGCGGAAAGTGCGGAACGGAGTGTCTTAACACTAGGTTCCCTCTGTCTACCCTGCTATATACGGGATACAGCGTGAAGCTATGTAAGTATGAAATGAAAATAATTTAAAATATAATTAATCCTTCAAGATTCGATAGATGAGACGATTTAACTTTTGTATTTTACGGCGTAGGAAAAGAGAACTGAGTGTAGCACTTCGTTTTCCACTGTCTTTGCTAAATAAAGTTATTGATTATGTCCTCAATAATAAATATGATGAATTTACAGAATGTTTTATTCACTCCTCTTATAATTACCGACGGATAAATTTAAAGACGGATTTATATGTTTATTTTTTGGTAAATTCGTTTCAATTTAGAACCCTCATGTCACATTGTTAATGTTTCATAGAGAAGAGCACACGAGAACCCATTTTACTGTCTAGAAATTTTTAATCCAATATTGTTTATTGTAAAATAAGTCACTAAAAATATGTCCTAAGGTACATAAACATTTTTAAACACAACATAAATAAATGGTAATAAGCGTATAAGAATTTTTACGCAGCGAGATATAGAACCCATGGCTTAGTGGTGAAGAGCGCTTGGACGATTTCGAAGATGCCCGAGTTCGAATCCCGCTGTGTTCAAATTTTATACGTTTTCTAAAAGTCTTTCGTTTTCTAAGTGTTTGATTTACACTATAAAACTTCAAAAATAAAAATTAAGCATAGTTATTAGCTTCACGCTGTATCCTGTATAAAGCAGGGTAGGCAGAGGGAACCTGTGAACCTAGTGTTAGGACACTCCGTTTCCCTCTTCCCGCCGAATTGAGGCATTGCGTGCAGAGTGGCGGAACCCAACCGCGCTTTGCCTTGTTACCAAACCCAGAAAATGAAAATACTAAAATTTTACATTTCCTGGAGTGGGAATCGAACCCACAACTTGTCGCGCTTACAGTCGCACGCTTGTGCCTCTTCGCCACGACAGGCGTAAGTTAATAACTTTAACGATTTTCTCATATAAAAACACCATGTATCTCACCCAAGTTATACTTACAAGTACATTTAATATTACATACGCTTAATAAGCTGTCAACTAATTATGTATGCATTCTATTACATAACAGCTCGTCTAATCTGCAACATACTCAGGGTGCGCAATTAAACGCCGGCACAAAATGGCTTAAACAGATCCTTAATTCAAGTCTCCAAGTGTAACATGTCACGTAAAGCAAACTGGGGGCAAAGTAAATCTGAGTATCACGCTCACCTAATTAGGAGTAGCAAATTGCAGGATTCTAGCGCATACTTAAGACGAAGTTGGTATATGTTGGTCCTTATATGTTTGAGGTGACTTTAGGAAATACTGGCTGTTTGTTTGTTTTTGGCTTGA
>JAKGSA010000347.1:3112-16522 GCA_033558755.1 Philaethria dido | reverse complement strand
GCACGCTTGTGCCTCTGCGCCACGAAGTAAAATCAATAAAATAAATGCTACATATACTATCATGTTTTTGACATACACTTTTGTGTAAAGTATCATACACGTTGCTATAATACATATTTGACACAGAGACTACTAGTAAAAATCATAAAGCCTAATCTTGAGCAAATTTGATGAAAGTTGGATTAACAGAAGTTCTTCAGCCCTATAATAATATATTATATATAATAACTTTTTGTATTTATTTATAAAATTATATATTCAAATAATGATAAAAATATTTGGATTCGTAAACATTATCAATTAATATTCACTTTTTATTTTTAATTAGACACGATTTAAAACTACCCAAATGTAAATAACTATAATAAAGAACCAAATATAAAGAACTATAGGAACATATGATTATGTCTTCAGGCTTCATTTTGCATTGCAGGATAGCCAAAGAGAACCTAGTATAGAGATATATCATTCACTCCTTTCAGGCCGAATTCGAGATATTGCGTGCAAAGACGGAACTCAACGCCGCACTTTGAGCAAAGAAGACGAATGACAACATAATAACAACATATAGAAACAAATTAGCCCTTTTTTTTATTAGTAATTAATATAGTTTTACAATAAAGATTTACCTGTCCTCCCATCAACTATACGTACTATATAATCCGTCGACGTTTGTGATGAATGGTGGGTTCTCTGTTAAGTCGCTCTGGATTAACGATGTAGGCTTTAAACGTACTGAGTCATCGTAATACGACCTATTTCATAAGAAAAAGCGACTTTTGGTTTTACTTTGTTGTCTCAACACTAGGTATTTGTACTGTGAGATAAAGCTTTTTTGAGCCATCTCTCTACCGATAAGAATACTTTTCTTATCAAAATTATGCAGTTCTTTTAGTCTGGAACTTTTACTTCTTACGGGGAAAAAATAAAAATAATTTAAAGACAAACATTGCTGCGAGTCGGAATCGAACCCACAACTATTTACAGTCATACACTGTTGCAATCGACCACGATCATCTGTGAACTGCAACGTAAGCTTATGAAAAATATTAAAATATATAGATTAATTGTTATAAAAATGTTAATATTATTTACGATTTATCCCATTAAAGAAGTTTTACCTTTAATCTAACACAAACATTTTCATAAAAGCTTAGTTTGAAGACAAAAGCAGTATAGGAAAAATCTCTACTACTATCTCAGCTTATCTTCTATAACTTGGGAAGGTACTAAGCAGTTTATCCTGACATGTTTATTATGTGTGTGGATGAACTGCGAAAATTGTAAAAAACGGGAGTCTCGTCCGTAATGAGTTGTTATATCGTTTAAGCTTAGTCCTTCACAAGTGCTTTGTATGCTTTGACACTGATTTAGAAACGAAATGGCCGTAAAATGTATTTAGTTATAAATACAATGCTAAACTAATCATAAATATAGTAATAATTCTTCAACCTTAATAGGACTTCATGTTGGCGCAGTAGGACAACGTCGGACTGGAACCGTGAGTGATTGCGAGTTCGATTTCCATTCGGGGGAATTATTATATTAATTATTTTCATTTCTCCGCTCTGGCAAGACAAAGTGCGGTGTTGAGTTCCGTAACTTAATACGCTATGTCTAGAATTCGGGCGGGAAGTAGCAAATAGATTATGTTGACACTAGGTTTTCTCTGCCTACCCTGTTATGTAGGGATAAAGCCTACATGTGACTACGGACTACTGTAAAGTGTTCGAAACGTCGGGTTTCCAAAAATGTATTTTCGAATAATAAAATATACGCGATTAATCCGGTTAAAATAGTTTCATTTAATAAGCGTGAATCTGCTTTTTTTTAAGAATAATAAATAGCTTAGATATAAGAAGAAAATTTATTGACGAAAGCATTATGAGAATGTTAACAATATAAATTTAAATACCGTGATATAAGTTATGACATTTCAGTGTTAGACGTACAAAGGGTAGAATAAAAGATTGAGATGTACAAAGACTTTTAGTATAAGAATTTCAATACAGGAGGATTTGAACTTGCGTCACATGGTATCCGTTCTAGCTGTTAAGTTAAATATAAGTTAACATAAATATAAGGTATAGGTCGACCTTTACTACGTCGAAATTGTTTTTATAACTTTTTCCCAGTTCCCATCCCAGTGAGATTTATACAAAACTTTGTTATACAAAAATTAAAAGAAATTTGCTAAGAATTATTGATATACTTTTTTAATAATAATATTAACATGTTTTTATTAGCTTGGTATATATCTATGTGTGTATCTCTACAACGGAAACATTGAACGGGATTTTGACCGAGTTTGACACATGGGAATAATTTGAACTGAATTTTTGAACTGAAATTTGAATATCAAGGATCGATGACAATGTACTTATTGTATTGTCATGTAAAAAAGACGCTTTTTAGATAAATTAAATTGAAAATTAAAACAAAATATTTAAATGCGTGTGGTGCTTTTAAAGTAATCTATTAACAGCATACTTCTCACTCTTTAATAAAAATATTACGCTAAAATATGTTTTCATTTTGTTTAGAATACATCTAAAAAACTAAAATATTAAGAAAACACGTCACTCACATTCAGCAGCCAACTCAAAGTGTCAACATCAATCACGTTTACAATCTGTTCGGTTAATACTTGCAAAATGGCGAAGGAAATAAATCAGTTGACAGCCTATGGTTGTTCTCCCTCATAAATCTAACCCTTAATATTTATTGTTGGAATATACCAAGATTGATGTTTGTAACGTCTCCGCTAATTATCGATTTGATATCGATTCCGATATCGATAACGATAGTAATTAACTAAAGTCGTTAGATTTTTAATTTTGTTAATGCCTCTTTGGGTTCGGCTTGAAGTGGAAACCTGTTTCTTATTTTTTTATTTTAGCTTCATGCGGTATTCCGTATACAGCTGGTTAAGCAGAGGGAATCCGAGAACCTAGTGTTAAGACACTCCGTTCCCCACTTTCCGCCGAAATGACTTTAAACCTGTTAATATTTAATAAATTATTATAGGCAAAATACATTTTTACATAACTATGAATATACTAGACGTTTGCATCGGATATAAAACCCGTTCCCGTTTTTCCCGTTTTCGTGAGAATTTAAGAGAAATCCTCTCTTAGTGCTCCCGTACACTCAAGGAGCCTACATGCCAAATTTCAGCTTTTTATGGCCAGTAGTTTAGACTGTACGTGTTCTGTCACTTAGTAACGCAAGTGTTTGATATTTATGAGAAGATTTTTACATTAGGTTTATATGGAGTTCTCCGCGATCTTTTGATTTTTTTTTGCTTTACGCTGTATCTCGCAAATAGCAGGGTAGGCAGAGGGAACCTGAGCACCTAGTGTTAAGGCACTCCATTCTCTTTGAACAATTCCGTTTCCTACTTTCCGCCGAATTGAGGCATTGCGTGCTGAGTGGCGAAACTCAACGCCGCGCTTTGCTTTGACATTATACAGACCCATTAATTAAACAATTTTACTTTTTCAAGTTTTTGTAATTTTTTACACTTTCGGATGGTATAAAAAAGGTCATAAAATCAAAAAATGGACTTAACCGGTTTTAACTGTAAACCTATGATATATTTTAGTATTTATTATATACTTATTGAGCAAAGTAATGTAGTGTTTAGTCTTCATTAAATATTGTGTTTGTGATAATAATCTTTTGGCAGCGAAACTGTAAATTCTTTCTATAGAGGTCACAATAAAAGAGCCCAGAATGTGAAATTTACATGGAATTTCAATATACATTTTTCCTTTAGTAATAATAACAACAGGACAACAGGAAGTACATTTTTTATTTAATTATAAGTTTTATATTTTCTCAACGAATTCTAAAGGTGTTCGATATAATGGATATAATAATACATACTAGCGTTCCCCTTGATGCGTTAACAACGCGTTGCCTAGCAACGTATATGACACTTTTTAAAACATAGATGTCGAACCATGGTAGTATGAGTAACATTTAATTTATTAATTTATTATATAAATTTAATGCGTTAAGATTAAAAAGATACTAAAACATACTTTTTCAATTTCATGTTTTATCCCTCATAGCAGGGTAGTCAAAGAGAAGATACTCCACTTTTCGCCAAAAATCTATAGATTATGTGTTGGGTAGCGGAACTCAACGCCGCGCTTTCTTTACCAGAGCAAAAAATGAAAATAATTAAAATATATAATTCCCGAGTGGAAATCCTACACCTATAACCATCGCGTATACATTCATTCTACGATGGCATCTATATATGTAAAAATAGCTAATGTATATTTTAAATACAAATTTATTTTTAACTCAACTTTTATTTATTATGCTAAAAATATGAATTATGAGCGTAACATAATAACTGAAACAATAACCATCCTTAATTATAATATCTAAATAATAGCGTCCCCAAAAATTGGATTTTGAAGGGACAAAACAATTTCCGCCTTTACTTTTCGACTCGACACGGATTTCCCGTCATAAATGGTTTCAAAAATATCCTCATTTACTTACCAGGAAGGTATTTATGCTTGAATTGTTGTTTTTTTTATATACGAATAAAATGATTGTAATATAACTGTTACTGATATCAGATATGAGTTGTATTTTTCTTTTAAATGTACTGTTTGAAGGATAATTGCATTTTTTATACAATTTTGTTTTTTAGTCTTCGTGTAGGAATACATAGTTATGTCACCCTGCTGTCTAATTTTGCTGAAATAAAATTGTGACTGATACACTTTTCGTATTTATGTAGATAAAGGTAAATCTATAAATGAAAATGCCTTTAAAGCAGCTCCACTATCAGCTTTTTTCCACATTGTTCCACAAGGTTACTACCTTGCAATGTACATTTGTGTTAAAACACTCTGTTTTCACCCAAAAATCTTGGCATTGTGTGCTAAGTAGTGGAATTCAATGCCACGCTTTTTCCAATCCTCTTGCCTGAGAACGGAGAAATGAAAATAAATAATAAAAGCTTTCAGCTGCTTTCATTTTTGTAAATTTCTTCCCCAAGTGAGAATCGAATGCATAACCAATCGCGTTTACAATCAGATGCTGTTCCACTAAGCCACGTAAGCTCTACATATGTATATAAAAAACAAATAAAAATATTCCTAGCTTAAATAAATATTTATTTCCTATGTTCATCGAAAGTAAAATATACAAGTTTTTACAAAAATGTCATGAAAGTTGCATATTTAATAGCTAATTTTCTTACCCTTCCAGCCTTGACCAGCGATGCGGAAGTAGTGAATGGCCCTCACACAGAGTGAGGTCATATACTAGACGTGTAGTCTGTAGGTTAATTAGAGATTTCACCACGATCTAAATTTATATTATGATAAGAAAATATGTCTTTTTAACCGACTTCGAAAATGGAGGTGATAATTTAACCGTTTTTTTTAATGTGTTATTGCATATTTATTTACTGGGTGAACCATTTTTGATGATTCTTTATTTATATGATAACTAGTGTTTCTGATATCCTATTTAAATTTAGTTTAGTTTTGAGGAGTTGTTTTTGAGTTATTCGTAATAATGTTTCTTTTTTTGTTAAAATCTTAACTATAGAAAATAATATATTCGATTAATAATAGAGTATGAAATTGTTTTTATATATTTGAAATGAAAATTGTTAAACGGCTAAATTGATTCGTTGCGAAACGAAATATTTTTAACGAAATTCAAAATTTTGTGACTACGACAAAATCTGTGTATATAAAACGCATGCGTTAATGACTGACAGACAACGTACAGACGAAACTACTGGCCATAGAATCCTGAAATTTCGGATTAGAGATGATTTAGAGATGATTAAGACACTCCGTTCCCCACTTTCCGCCGAATTGAAGCATTGCGTGCTGAGTGGTGGAACTCAACGCGCTATGCCTTGTTACCAAACCCAGGAAATGAAAAAGTCCATTTCTTGGACTGGGAATCGAACCCACAACTTGTCGCGTTTACAGTCGCACGCTTGTGCCTCTGCGCCACGATAGGCGATAATTGTTGTAGTCACAGTAAGCAAATTATATGAATTAATTGAGTAGGCTTTTAATATGATCTTTGGTTGTTCTTAGTTTTAAACACTTTACATGAAACTATTTTAACTAGATTACTCGTGTCTTGGTATTAGAAAATATCTATCTTTTAGAAAATTCAACGATTCGAACTCTGCAGGGTAGGTCGTGGTCACAAGTAGGTCTAACAGTTAAAATAGTTCAATTTATTGTATTAAACATCTGTTTATTTATTGTTAATGCGGCTTACTATTATAGTCTACAAAAGTTTTATATTCTTTTCTTTTTTTTTCTTTACGCTGTAACCCGCATATAGCGGGGTAGGCAGAGGGAACCAGAGAGAGGAACCTAGTGTTAAGACACTCCATTGTCTTTCAACAATTCCGTTCCTCACTTTCCGCCGAATTGAGGCATTGCGTGTTGAGTGGCGGAATTTAACGCCGCGCTTTGCCTTGTTACCAAACCCAAGAAGTGAAAATACTAAATTTTACATTTCCTGGAGTGGGGATCGAACCCACAACTTGTCGCATTTACAGTTGCAGTGTGCCTCTGCGCCACGATAGGCGATTTTTTTATAAATTAATAGTAATATTAACTTCCTCATAAATAAAAACATGAATTTTATAATTTATATTTTTTTTCTTTTGAAACAGTACGCAGGTGTTAATTTTTAGAGCTATGTTGGATTTTTACATGTTTTATATAGAAATGAATGGCGACCCCTACTGTTTATCGGGCGTTTCCTTTTTAGCTTCACACTTTGTCCTTAGCGGGGTGGCGTTATTTTACTAAGCAAATATATATTCAGGGGTAGTTTCAACGCATGTGATTACACAAATATATAGGGTCAAATTTCATGCTTGAATTTTTTTACTGGTACCTAATATGTTTTTTGAATGGAAGAAAACAAAATAAGTATGAATATAACAGAATATTATATTGATTAAGTTACTTAATATGTGGAATTAATGTTGTTGATGATGATAACTCGGAAAATTAAAAATATTCACGAATTCATTGTGAAATTTATTTGAAAAGAGCAACTGTTGAGTTTCACGCCAGCTCATCACAGCAGAACTGCCTTCAAAGCCGATGCCGAAGCCGATGTAGGTTCTTGTAATGACAATAATTACATTTTTTGATAATTGACAAATAACAGAATAAAAAATGTTTAGAATTTATACATATATACATATACATACATACATACATAGATAGCTTCACGCTGTATCCCGCGTATGTTAGGGTAGGCAGACCAAATCTAGTGTTAAGACGCTTCCCCACTTTCCGCCGATATATACATATATTTTTCAGCAATCTAATTAAATCATATATCACAACAATTACCATAAAATTCTAATAAAATAAAAACATTAGCTATCATAAAAACTCAGACAGGTAGGAAAATACCTGAATCCCGAATTCATTTTCAACCAGATACCACTATTTGATATTCAAATGAGAGTGGTCACCTTAATCTTTTAATTTAGACACCACATATGTCATACGGTATAAAGCAAGTAGAAAGATAACAAACGGTTAGGAAGGATTACTTTAGGAGTTAGGGACTGCATAATATAATGTAGACGTACCTTTTAAGTGGCGGTATGAAATAATATTTGTATAGGATATTGAATTTCATTACACTTTCAAATATAAAGGGATGTTGAAAATATGTAAGTTAACTTGGTTCGTACGTTTAATGTCAAGTGTATTTAAATTGTTTTATATATAAAAAAATATTTCATTGTTTCTAATTTTTGGATACGACTTTCGTTGTAAATACAAGAGATTTATATTTAAAATTTTAACAAAAAATTCGACTTCAAAGATACACGTAAATATCTTTGAAGTCTATAAAATGACTAAAAACTACAATTATTACGAATAACTCGAAAACTACTCCTCAGATCTTAAGTACATTTATTAAAATATCAAAATTGGCTTATCATATTACTGTAATAGGACAGAAGTATTTTTTTTTCATTTCTTAAGCGCATTACCTAAGAAAATTTTTATTTACCTCCTTAGAAGTTACTTCGATTGATCTTAAAGAACACTATCGACAATACTTGTAGGTCATGTAAAAAATGGATGACTGTGGACGAGGCGAAAGAAGTATACAGCAGTGGCGAGGCGTCCAAAGTATACGGTTCTCATCGGTTTACTTTCTTGTAAATGACGATAAATTTCATGAAAAAATTTGGGAGCGAAATTTTTAAAATATCTAAAATATCTGAAGATCATCACCAAAATTCGACAATGAAATTATTAAATAACGTTACATCCTGTACCGGCTTTCTTAAACATACCGGCTTCTCTAAGAAATACCGGCTTAAATATATATTTAAGGAAGCCGGAATTTCTTAGATTACCGATTTTCCTAAATATATATCGGTTTTTCACCCTCACCACTGGTATACAAGAATCGTAGCGCTTGGCACTCGATTACCTCTGACTACCCTGTTAAAAACATAAAGTACTTTAACTAAAAATATATTACACCATTAACAGTACATAAACTATTTACAGTGGCTCCAAGCGAAATACTCTCGTCTAGTAAGTTAAAATTCTTGTATCAGGAAGCCATTCTTTCATAGCACAATATATGAGTAGGCAAAACACACATGGGTATTTATTATATATATAGTATAACTTCTTTTTAGATTAAAAACGATACATTTTTGTACCTTCACGCCTTTACCCGCATAACAAGATAGGCAGAAAGAACTCGGTGTTAACACTTCGTTTTCCACTTACTAATAATGTCCTAAGTGTGGTGTAGAAATAAAACATTTACTTACCACCTGAATTCGTAGTAGCGAACATTCGCGTTGAGTAACGGAGCTTAACACCGTGCTTTTTCTTATCAGTGCGGGCAAAATGTAAATAATTTAATTCGTGTAAGGATTTACCATAGCAACCATCATCTGACTAACGTAAAAGATTGTCTTCAGCTTATATATAACCTTACCTTACATTACCTAACTTCACGCTTTATCCTTAGTGGGGTAGCCAGAAAGAACGGAGCGCCAAACGCTACGGTCCCTGCATACCTCTTTCGCCTCGTCCACAGTCATTAACCTCTTCAAGCATGCCCTCCGGGGGGTCCTCATGCTTTTTACGTGACCTTCCTCCAGTATCATTGATACTGTGTTCTCGAAGGTCAACCGAGGTCTCCCCCTACCTCTCTTGCCGCTCACCTTTGCTATATATAACACAGGGACAAAACGTGAAACTATAACTTTTGCTTAATGAATACTATTAATAATAAAATAATTTAAATTTTTCTTTTATGAAGACTTAAATATTTTATAACATAGAATATTTTTCAAAAAATATTTAAAAAAAACATGATATCCTAATGTAATTCTTTTGTTCGTACGAAAGCTTATCTACAGTGATTAGGCACCCTTCATGTTTTCGGCCAACACGTACTCATGTATAATATATATATACCTAATATTATAATAATTTAACCGAATAGAGCTTTAATATGCTTATCTTCAATTAGAGAGCTTTCATAGTACATAATATATTGCGTGTTGTATATGTTATGTTGTTACTGAATAATTTGTGGTTAGTTAAATTATTTTACACAAAATAGTCTTGAGCGAAATGATTTTTATATCTTTTATAAGGAATATATAAACTTGTATTATTATTGTTTAGATTATTCGTGGCGCAGTAGGACAAAAAGTCAAGTCACATCCAAAGTCTAAATGAATTTGGATGGAAAGTGAAGAAAGGAGCGTCTTAAAACTAGGTTCTCTTTGACTTCCCCATTGTGGGGGAAAAGGTGTGAAGCGAAAGCGAAAAAATATACATTTTAAATATTTTTATTTCAATAAAGTCAAATCGTTATCATAGGCCGAGCGTACGTATAATACATATTTGTAGAGGTGAAACCTCTCAATATATGTATGTATGTATATTCTTCTTGGTCGGTTTCTTCATTGCTGAAGGTCGTGCCCGTTATATATGCTGTCGTGGCATTTCGGAGAAGCTGCTTCCATGCCACACGGTCTACAGCTTTCCTTAGAGCCTCGGTAACCGTGATGCCTAAGATGTCTTTTATAGTATTAGACCATCGGGCATATTATATACGTACGAGTATATGGTAAGAGAAAAAATGAATAACTTTTCAATCATAATTCGGTAAAAAATAAATATGTGTAATATATTTGGATTTTCTTTTGCTATTGAATATATTTATTTATTTATTACAAAGCCACAAGTGTTACATATTTCTAACACATTTAATGAAATCGTTGATTTTTGTGATTTTTACACCTTGTATATTTTAGTATTCGGAGATACATTTATGGAAGCCCGATGTTTCGAACACTACAGTAATCCGTGGTCGATACATTTATAAATACATACATTGTTATATAGCATGTCTCAATCAGAGGTTAACTAACATCTTCTTTCTCTATACAAAATTTAATATTAGCCAAAAAATAGATACATAAAAGAATAGCTGAACAAAAAAAGAAACAATATGATGAGGTAACCCATATTACTGTGGTTACTGAAATTTGATACAAAATATTTGATTTATATCCATTTCGATATCTAGAATTTCGAAATTAAACACATTGTACTTATAATTTGCGGTATGATTTTCATTATATGTTTATAATATATAGTATTATATACTCATAATACCGATATTAGACATTCAATGTTGGTGGTGGTTTGTGGTTTAGATTAAATAGAAGATCGCAGGTTTAATTCTCGGTCAGGACATTTTATATTTTAGTGACGAAATATAGTGAGCATATGTTTCTTGTTCGGATAATTATTTATATCACTGCTTCGTTATGAAGAAACGACGAAACGAAGAATTAATATATCTAGATTTATATTTTTAATTTCTTGCAAATTTTAAATATATTTCGGCATTATTTCATAACATTTATTATAATTTAATATAAAAGTAAATATAATAGCTATTACCCACGGCTTCACTTACTTGATCAATGAGAATTCAAGGGATTTTCTCATGGAAATGAAATATTTTTTTGCTGTTAAAAGTAGCTAATGTCACTCTCGAGCCTCCGAATAACTCCATTTAAAAAAAACAATTAACATAACTTCGTTACGACGTGATAGAGAAACAAACAAACAAACACACTTTCCCATTTATAATATTAGTATAGCTCTTTTAATATTTGTATTTAAGCAATTTTGTCTTAAGACAGTCTCAACTTTGTCATGGTCTTTAAGCAAGCAATAAACAAGCCCTGATGAATACGGACATGGAAGTTCCGGCAATTATTCAAATCGACTACGTTCCTGCTACGTTTATTTGATTTTTGCACGACGTATTGTTTTGGCTACCGCTTTCTACTAAGTTACGCTTATTTATAGATATTTGGGTATTTATTTTACATTTTCAATGTAATTATCTAAGGTATGTAATTTTTTTTTTCCATAAATAATATGACTTAATTAAGCTTGTAATATTAGTATTTATATTTTGTTTCACTATGATGTCGCTAATGCTCTAGATTCGTGTAAACTTTGCTAATTCAAATTGAGGATATACTTTTATAATATAGATGTTCTTTTGGTATGCACGATTTTAGATAGCGAAACTCAATGCAAAACTTTAAAAAATTAGTGTTAAATGAAGATCAGCGTGACTTTTTGCTATTTTAATATGAGAGATGCATAAATTTAAAAAAAATCTATAAAATCATTCAGTCACTGTATAAAGAATGTTTACAATTTACATGAATAACGGAGAACGAAGTATCTTATCACTCGACTCTCTCTGCCTGCTGTGAGGAAAAAGTGTGATTCTGAAAAAAAAAAAACAGAAATTTTATTTATTAAGCATTACATTTCATTACATAACTTAATTTGAATTGTATTCAAAATATAAAATTAGCTTATTAAAAACAATAAAATCGATTATAACTCACAAAAACCTAACAAAAACTAACAAACACTTAGCCGCATATATAAAGGCTTGCGTGCTTTCTTTGCTTGACTCAAAAGTCATCCACATTAGATCGTCATCGTCACGAGTGCTGCGGTTGGTGAGGTGCCCCCGTTTCAGCACTTAGGCGATTGACTGCGGCCTCGTAAGTCAACATTCACAAAGACATTTGGTGATTATGTAGCGTTCCGGTTTAATTATAATTTAATTTTCTGTTTTTAATTATGAAATTAGTTTTAAATGTACCTAAACAAGTATTTTAGTATTTCAATTTTTAAGAAGTTAAAGAATTTGTGTTTTCAATAGTGAATTTGTCACAAGATATATGCAGAAAGAATAATTAAAATTTTAACAAAAGGAAAACCTTTTTCAAATAAAATTCCGAATAACTCAAGAACTACTTGTCAGATCTTAACTAAATTTAAATGGGACCATATAAGAAGCACTAGCTATCATATTAAATAAGAATCAATAAAATTTGTTCTGGAATTAAAAAGTTATAGGGTAAAACAGGTAAAAAAACAATCGAATTGAGAACCCTCTTCTTTATTTGAAATCAGTTAAAAAATCATTATTTACCAAATTAATTTAACTCACTCAATTAATTATTGTTGATAAATTTGTCTTAACTAGTACAAACTATAACGTTAAAATTCAATCTAAAATAAAAATTCCAAAAATAGCAAAATATAATAACTTTGCAGCAAAAACTTCTCTGTGTGGTCATTTATGCTTTTTATTCATAAAAGCTTAAAATAGTGACAACGTTGTTTCTAAAATGAACAATTTCTTTATTATTTTGTCGGTAGCTTTCTTTAACTATTTTATTGTTATTGTATAGTACAGAAATAGTATGATGGCGTGTTAATTATAATAAATTAACTACACCAGTAATAAGTAAAGAAAATATTAAAAAGAAATTTATTTAGCGCAATGGGACAATATTTTGACCGTAAACGCGATGGTTGTGGGTCTGCTACCGGAAGGAAGGAGTATGTTCAAATTCTTTTGACTGGTGCGGTGTTGAGTTCCGCCGCTTACCACGCAGTGTTTGAATTTGGAGGAAAGAGTGTTTTGTCACTAAATTTTCCTGATGATTTGCGGAACCCAACGCGTAAGTAGTAGATATTGGTACTATTTTGTCGTGTCCTATTTTTTAACGGACTTTAAAAAACAAGAATGTTATAAATTCGATTGTATTTTTTATGTGTTGTGAACCAATTTTGATGATACTCTTCTTATATGATAGCTAGTGCTTCTGATGCCTTATTCATTTAAATATCGTTAAGATCTGATCAGTAGTTTTTGAGTTAATCGTAATATTGTCACTTTTAAGTGCATTTTATTTGTCACTTTTCTTTTATTTGTGTAAAATTTTAAAATTGTGTTACTTAACTTATTTTGTGATTTACTTATTTTAAATACATTATTGTC
>JAKGSA010000346.1:264534-377199 GCA_033558755.1 Philaethria dido | reverse complement strand
GATATACTAGGTTATCCTAGTATATCGATTTGTAATTATCTGTGTAAATCAGTTGTCTTTTACATGTCAAGGTCAACATGCGACTGGGTTTTGCTTATTTACATTATTTTTGTTCAATTTCACAGTTTGTGTTAGTCAAAATTATTATTACTGTTGAAATTTCTGAAAGTTAACTTACTGATACGTGATGTGTATGAGTTATAATTATTGTCAAGTGAATTTTGAAGTGGATATTACTTTATACTATTGTAGTTTTAAAAAGCAAAACACAGAATCTGAAACTTAGTTTATGGACTATTTATGTAAAGAATATTAATAGAGCAGAATATTTATGTCAAAAACTGTAAGTAAAACGTGTTTCTAACGATGAGAATCTAAAACGAATGAATTCAATTTGTGATTACCATTATCGCTTATAATTTTTAAGTAAGTTTTTAAGAGCTGTGGTAACATTAGTTGTTTTTTTTTAATAATTTAATAGGAACTGAGATAACATGACTGTCTAAAACCCCATCTAAATCCTCTTCAGAGTAATGTGATTATTTTATTATAAACAATAGACACGTGCGTGAAAGAGGAAGAGATATCTGTCAAGAATATTTTTTATGAATGAAATATGGAAGATCGGCAAAGTATAATAGTATTTTAGTACTACTAGATAATACGTCATCGGTGCGTAATACAGAACGGTTAAAAATCGGGAATCGAAAATACTAGTCCTGCACCTAAACCGTAGACATGCCTTGATTGATTATTATGTGTACGGTTTTGTAGTATTATACTCTACATGTGGTGGACCTAAATGTAAGATGAACATTCACACTCTGTATATCATATCAAAAAATATATATATATCATATTCCTAAATATATAGAGGAAATGATAATAAATCAATTATTTTCAGTTCTCTGCTCCGGTAAGACATATAAATACTATAATTTTTTTACCTTCACGCTGTATCCCGCACATAGCAGGGTAAGTAGAGAGAACCAGAGAACCTAGTGTTAAGAGAATGTCCGTTCTCTTTTTAATATTTCCGTTCCCTAATATTCGCCGAATTGAGACATTGCGTACTGAGTGGTGGAACTCAACACTGCGCTTTGCCTTGTTAATAGAGCGAGGAAATGAAAATACTAAATATCATTTAATATAACGCCTGTCGTGGCGCAGAGGCACAAGTGTGCGACTGTAAAGCGATAGGTTGTGGGTTCGATTCCCACTCCAGGAAATGTTAGTATTTTCATTTTCTAGGCTTGGTAACAAGGCAAATCGCGGCGTTGAGTTCCGCCACTCAACACGCAATGCCTCAATCTGGCGGAAAGTGGGAAACGGATTTGACAGAACGTAGTGTTAACACTAGGTTCTCAGGTTCCCTCTGCATACCCTGCTATATGCGGGATACAGCGTGAAGTTAAAAAAAAAATATATCGTTTAATATTTTTAATTTATGAGGTATATTAAAATTATTCTTGATACTATTAAATCTGTATAAAAAATATTTTTTATATATGACATAAAAAACGGCTACAAATTAATTATCATAAGCTTTGATCTGAGAAATAAAAAAGTTCAAATAAAGCTCTTTAAGGCTCTAAGTCGTTTTTATGAAGCTCTCGCGATAAGTACATATTATTTAGCATTTACGATATCATTTAATTAGAAAAGGAAGCCGTGTATCATTTATTTACGGCACTTCTTATAATTTTTCTTATATTAGACCGCTTTTAAATACAGTGACGTCGAATTATAGGATATGACTCATTTGGCGGAAAGTGGGGAACGGAGTATCTTAACACTAGGTTATCAGGTTCCCTCTGCCTACCCTGCTATATGCGGGATACAGCGTGAAGCTAAAAAAAAATATAGGAAGAGAAATATGGGTTCAATTCTCGGAATATGTAAAAAATAATATTGACAGGTTATTATAGTAAATTTAATGCTAATTGTTTATAGCTTCACGCCTTTTTCTGCATAGCAGGATGGTCACAGAGAAATTGCCAAGAATTAGGACATTGCGTGTCGTGTATTAAAAATTATCTTTTTTTTTACTTTTCAAGAATTTCTCGCTTATAGTAGCCGTTACTGAGATATTTTAAGGTAACTTGTGGAATGGCGGAACAGAACGCCGCGCTTCGTCCACCAGAGTGAGAAAATATATATATTTTTTAACTTTACGCTGTATCCCGCATATACCAGGGTAGGCAGTGGGAACCTAGTGTTAAGACACTCCGTTCCCCACTTTCCGCCGAATTGAGGCATTGCGTGCTGAGTGGCGAAACTCAACGCCGCGCTTTGCCTTGTCACTAAACTCAGGAAATGAAAATACTACATTTCCTGGAGTGAGATTCGAACCCACAATAAATCGCACGCTTGTATAATTATACAGTTATCATTTTAAAATAATTTTAAGACTAAGATCTTGAACCTTTGCGTATAAAGAAACACTCTGTCCTACTGCTACACAAAGACTTCAAACTACTTCCTATCCGAATCTATAAACATATTTAAATACAGAGTCAAGAAACACTATCTCCACATGTAGTATATTTATTATAGAAATATATATATGTATGTATATATGTATGTATATATTTATGTATATTTGTATGTATATATTATATGTATGTATTCATTCATGTATATTTACTATTATATTGGAATATATGTATGTAAGTAGGACTAATAGTATGTTAGGTTGATTTATTTATTTAGTTATATCCGTTATATTTTTTGCACCGCATTGTGCCCGCTTTTATCTGTAGATCCTTTCAGTTAGGTTGCCTGGAAGAGATCACTTTTGGTGATAAGGCCGCCCTTTGTGCATTTGTTGTATTATTTAAGATTTTTTTTCTTTATGTATAATTTCAAGTGTGCAATAAAGTTTTTCTATCTATCTATCTATCTACTTTTAGTTGAGTTAACTAAATAAAAATAAAATATATGAGTATATTAATTTATAAATTATAAGAAAGTCTATTTTATATGACATGCTCTCTTGTATAATGCTTAGCAGCCGCGTATAGCTTTTCCTTCATATCAGGATAACCTTGAAGTAGGTCTTGCCAATCTTTATACCTTAGGAAGACAATATCGACCACCTGAAATCAGAAAGAAGAGTTGAAAACTAGATTTTTTTACAAATTTCTTCCTAGCAATTACATTCCTCCAGATATAACAAAATAATGCCTACCTTATTTTATGTATAAAAATAAAATATTACTGTCCTAATAAAAGCTTTAATATTTTTATTACGTACGTATATGCATAGCTACATATATACATAGCTTAACGCTGTATCCCGCATATAGCAGGGTAGGCAGAGGGAACCTAGTGTTAAGACACTCCGTTCCCCACTATCCGCCGAATTGAGGCATTGCGAGCTTAGTGGCGGAACTCAACGCCGCGCTTTGCCTTGTTACCAAACCCAGGAAATAAAAGATTCCATTTCCTGGAGTGGAAATCGAACCCACAACTGCCTCTGCGCCAAGAAAGGCGTTTTTAATACATTTTCTTCATTTACCTCATTCGTGAATCACGTTTTATCCCGCATAAAAAGAGAGCCAGCCACAACCTAGTGTCAAAACACACCGCTTCCTATCCAAATTCGAGACCATTGGGTGTTGAATGGCGGAACTCAACGCCGCGCTTTGCCTTTTTACCAGAGCGAGGAAATGAAAATACTAAACTTCTACAATTCCTGGAGTGAGAATCGAACCCATAACCTGTCGCGTTTACAGTCGCACGCTTGTGCCTTTGCGCCACGACAGACGTTATATTATAATAGTCATTATATATAATAAGGTAGAGAAATGAAAAACGCCTGTCGTGGCGCAGAGGCACAAGCGTGCGACTGTAAACACGACAGGTTGTGGGTTCAATTCCCACTCCAGGAAATGTTAGTATTTTCATTTCCTGGATTTGGTTACAAGGCAAAGTGCGATGTCGAGTTCCGCCATTCAACACGCAATGCCTCAATTTGGCGGAACCCACTTTCCGCGATTTGTTGTAAGAGAACGGAGTGTCTTAACACTCGGTTCTCAGGTTCCCTCTGTCTACACTGCTATATGTGGGATACAGCGTGAAATAAAAAAAAAATAAAAAGAAAAAAGAAATGAAAATAATTTAAATATCAATAGATATATATTCATTCTCCCGAGAAGGATCCCACAACTAACCATATTTACAATCAAACACTGCCACTGTGCTACAATAGCGTCGAAAACAAAAGAAAAATATACACACATGTATATAACACAAAAGTAAAGTAAAATTCAGTTAGCAAAGTTGAAATTATCAAAGGAATCGACGTTTTAATTAACCCTTGTCATTCAAACTGAACTAAAACAAAACAGAGAAAAGTATTTATACAGTTACCGTTCTCGAAAAATACGAGAATTGGAACGGTGTGTTTTGGAAAAGGCCGGGTATCAGTCCGAAATATCCGTTAGTGTTTAACACAGATAGCATCTTCTTTTCACCGCTGAAAAATATACTATGAATAAAAAATTGTTTCTAAAATGGAAGTTTCGTTTCTGTTTTTAGTATAAAAATATATTAATATTTAACGCCTGTTGTGGCGCTGAGGCACAAGCGTGCGACTGTAAACGTAACAGATCGTGGGTTCGATTCTTACTCCAGGAAATGGATTTTTCATTTCCTGGGCTTGGTAACAAGGCATTCCCCGTATCCCGCATATAGCAGGGTAGGCAGAAGGAACCTAGTGTTAAGATACTCCGTTCCACATGTATATAGTTTCCCAGCATATTGCAATATAATATATTTAAAAAATGACAAGATGTAAGAAAAAATAGATATACTTTTTATTTGTGTACCATTTTTCAACTTCGCCTTCATGAATAAAACACATAATGGAAAACATATCACCTTCCCGCATTATATATTTACCTGTGCATAAAATTGTAATTCTTTTAAAGATAAACCATACTTTAATATTTAAAATATTATCTAAGAATAATTTCTAATTGCAATCCTTTGCTTTACAGGTTTCTTTCAAATTTATATTTATAATATAAAGAAACAATGAATGTTGATTCATGCTTTACCCCGCATAGCAGGGTAGTCAGAGAGAACCTAGTGTTAAGACACTCCGTTTGCCGATTTTCTCTTAAATTTAAGACACTTCATGCTAAAAATAAAATAGAATAGGATAGAAGAGAAGAGAAGAGAAGAGAAGATAAGAGAAGAGAAGGGAACAGAAAAGAACAGAATAGAATAGACTTTATTGCACACAAGAGAAAATAAAAACAAAAATAAGGAGGAAATAACAATATAAATGCCTGTATGCAAGGGCGGTCTTATTGCTGATAGAATATTATTCCCCCGAGTGGCATCGAACCACAACCGACCGCGTTTACAATCAAACACCCCGACTGCGCCACGATGATCTACACGTTAATGGGACTATTAAATATACATATTTGAATCAAAAAAGAATATAGTCATTTAATAAAATAAACATTTTTTTAGCTTCACGCTGTATCCCGCACATAGCAGTGTAGGCAGAGGGAACCTGAGAACCTAGTGTTAAGACATTCCGCTCTCTTAAGATTTCCGTTCCCCACTTTCCGCTGTATTGTGGCATTGCATTATGAATGGTGGAATTCAACACGCCCTTTTATCAAAGCGAGGAAATGAAAATATTAATTATTATTGAATATTTTTATTTCCTGGAATGTGAATCGACTCCAGACCAGGCCACCCAAATCTATTATTAGTAATATATATCATACACAAAAGAGTTATACCTGGAAAAATGACCACTCGTTTCAACCTAGCAACTACTTGTCGATTAAAATATTCGGGCATATCTCTAAACAGGGGAGCGGTGCGCAAGTGATGTATGTAGAGAGCACTCAAAAGGTCCTCCCGAAGACAATGTGGAGCTTGTTGAGCTAATTCGGGCAGCCAGTTACCTTAAAATGGTGAATTCCTTTATATTATGTATATAAGGATTTATATGTAATACATACATACATACATATACAATTATTCTTCTATGTTACTTTTAATATTTTAGTGTGGTCACCTTTTTATTTTATTTTGTTTTTTTTTTTTATATATATATAATTTTTGTCCATATTTTGTTGATATACTTTAGTACTGTAATTGCTATTAAAAACGCTTGTGAGGGGGGCGTTAGTAACCGCGACACAGTATTACACTACTGCGGTTATTATCGTGCAGTGTTTCTGATGTAGTTCATAATAAATAGTAAATAAATAAATAAATAAATAAAATAAATAAATAAACGTCTATAATTAAATGATAAGTAACTAACGAGCTTTTTTTATTTATATTTAATATTAAGATGATATTTTTTTATTTAATATTTAAAATAATGTACCGATTTGTTCTTACAATTATGTTTTTTTTTTGTACCTTATAGACTAGTCACGTTAAGTGTTTGAATAAAATGATTTTTTAATATAAAAAAAAAATAAAAAAATATATATATATATATTGGGTAAATTTAAGTAATATTATAGAAAAGATATATTAAACATAGTGTAGTATGTAACAAATTTATAGGATGGCATGGATATTTCTTTATTTTTTTTTTACACTGTACCCCGTACATAACAGGGTAGGCAGACGGCACACATGGGAACCTAGTGTTTAAAAACTCCGTTCTCTTATGAATTTCTTAAAAAAAATATTTTAATGAATATACCTGCAACTTAGTAATAACAATATTGTATATATCGTGATGCCGTTGTGGCGCAGTGGAACAGCGTCTGACAAACCGCGATTGATTGTGGATTCGATTTCCATTCGGGAGAACGATTATATTTAAATTATTTTCATTTCTCCATCCTGGCAAAACAAAGCGCGGCGTTGAGTTCCACCACTTAAAAAGCAATGTCTCGATTTCGAGCGGATAGCGTCGAACAGTGTGTTGACACCAGGTTACCACTAACCACCCTGCTATGATTGATAAAGCGTGAAGCTGCTATAATAACCATACCTTCTCTACTTGATGCGAGGTACTCTTTTCAGTCCAAAAAAAATTTAAAAATATTACATACACTACACAATTATATAAAGAATCGATTTTTTTTTAATTAAAAAGAAACATTGTAATATACCATTCTCTAAACAAACCTCGTTGCCTCTGCCACAACTGCGTCGTATACTCCTTAACAGAGTTCAACAATATGGTCGACAATCCACTATGTCTTAGTGAAGTCATTAAAATATTAATATCATAGTCATAAGAGTATAACTCGCGGAATTTAGTGTAAACAGCGCTTATTGCTATACTTAGAATCCATATTTCCGTTGGATATATGACGAAATTAATGAATAACTTGTAGTAGATTTGATCTAGAGTTAAGGCTACTACCTGAAATTAATATAATGCTAATATGTAAAATAAGACAAAGATAAAAAGATATTTATTCAAAAAATATTTTACAAATTGAGCAGCCGGGGACTTTTTTTTATTTATTTTTTTTATACCACGACGGTGGCAACAAGGCACACGGCCCACCTGATGGTAAGTGGTTACCGTGGCCTATGGACGCTTGCAACACCAGGGGCATCACTTACGCGTTGCCGACCCTTCAAAAACCTATTTATTCCCCTTTTGAAGAACTTACTGTGAAGTCTCCCAGTAAGTAGTCAAATACACTTGTGTTGGGAATGTCTCGCTTCTCCGATGGCTAATACATAAAATGCATATAATATACAACATAATACATGTAACTTAATAGTAACAAAGCCGTGTGTTTGTGTGTTTGTGTGTTTACATGTGTATGTGCATGTTTGCATCCAAAAACATTAAAAAGACAA
Organism: Philaethria dido; assembly: GCA_033558755.1. Taxonomy (NCBI): domain Eukaryota; kingdom Metazoa; phylum Arthropoda; class Insecta; order Lepidoptera; family Nymphalidae; genus Philaethria; species Philaethria dido. The sequence goes on along the minus strand of JAKGSA010000346.1, from coordinate 369,387 downwards.
AAAAGAATTAAGTTGTACAAGAGACGACCTTAGTTCGAAAAGGCGAGGCCCCTTAAGAAACCTTAACCTTCCCTGAAACCATAGTATGTACAATATTTTTTGTAGCTTCATGTTCATATCCGTCAAGCAGATGGTCAGAGAGATCATAATGTCAAAACATTCCGTTCTCTACTTTTGCGGAACTTTCCCTGTGAGGGGACGGGGTTAGAATACAATTCTCCTCTTCCGCTGGGTAGCGTCCCAATAGAGGCGGGTTATCCCAGTAGTTTGGAGTCGGTTTGCCCTTCGTCGTCGTGGCTCGCGACCACTATCATGTCAAAGACAAAGCGCCAAAAACCTTATGATTTGTTCCGATTCGATGGCATGTCTATAAGCCATAAGCCAGGTTTTCCTCTTTCCCATCCATCCTTTCCCCAAAATGTGGTGGTTCCGATGGCGAACCACTACATTGTCCTCCCCTTCCACCTGTATCCACTAGGTTGGCAACGCATCTACAACGTGTCTGGTGTTGTAGATGTTACTTACCATCAGGTGGTCCTTCAGCTCGTTTGTCATCCGTTATCCATAAAGAAAAAAAACTCAACGCCGCGATTTATCTTTCTAGAGCGAAGAAATAAAAACAAGCCAAAACGATTGACATACAATATAAGAAATGAAACATGTATTATTGTCAAAAATTCATCGCTTAGAATTTTTTTCGCTTTTAGAAATATAACATATGCGACGGCGTAACTCAACATCGTTATTTATCTAAGCAGACAAAATAATATTTATATTTTAAATATAGGTTTTTTCCTGGTTCCCCAATGGATTTTCAATTGACACGACGGCATATGATAAATGTGGGTCCAAATCCCATATGTACATATTATATCATATATTTCTCATATAAGATCACAGAAATAAAAGTACATTTCTAGAAACGACTCATTAAAATAGAAGGAAATATATTCGAAGTCATTATCGATATTATTTCTCTGAAATATTTGTGACAAATACAATATATGTAAATGAATTTATTCTGTAACTTTTGAAAAACATTTTTTTTGTTGTTTGGAATAAAATTTTATTCATTTTAATGGCTTTCTGAAGACTCTTTTTAGTAATATATTATCACAATATTAAATATTGATTTATTGCTTGACATGATAAAAAATAAGAAATCATTAACTGAAATAATTAAAACCGACTTCAAATAAAATGCACTTAGAAGTTACAATATTATCAAAACTGATTCAATATATAAAAAATATGCACACATAAAAAAAATAAAAAAAAAACAGTCAGATTGACCTCCACCCTTTTTTAAAAGTTGGTTAATAAAAATAAAAAGTCATTTTTTATTTTACTTGAAACAATAAAAATATGATTAAAAATATACTAACAATATCTTCTTCTGTATGCGTATATATTATAATAACATATATCATAGCAACTACATAATCCGATGTCCAATATAGAGGTACTAGAAAACCATATTTTTTTTCTTCCTTCTGTACAAAGTATTTAGTCAAACGTGCACAGCCTGTAATTTTGATACTGTTCTTATAGCATTTTATACTATTTAACTTATGTTATGATATTTACGTTTCCATATTTTTTCTTTACTTTTATATATATATACAAAAGATTACAATAAATAAATAAAATATTGAAATCTGTAAATTTGTGCTTTATAGAAGCGAAACAGCTAGTCACAGAGAACATAGTGTCAAGACACACCTTTTGCCGTTTTTTTTCCGCCCGAATTCCATACATTGCCTGTTAAGTGGAGCAACTCAATGCTGTCCTTAGTCAAGCCAGAGTAAAAAAATGAAAACCATTTCCCTCCGAAATGAATCATACAACCAATCATGTTTACAAATAAAAGTTCCACTGCGCCACGATGGCCTCGATGCATTCAGAGAAAAAATAAGTTACCTACGTTGCATACATTGCATTTAGACGTGGAACCCGAGGCTGTAACCTCTTAACTTATCAGACTTCAAATTATACCCCCATATGGAATTTCAAGACATTCATTTTTATTATTTTTTTCCAGCTTCCTGCTGTATCCCGCACATAGCAGGTTACGCAGAGGGAACCAGAGAACCTAGTGTTAAGACACTCCACTCTCTTATGATTTTTCTTTCTCCTGAATTGAGTCGATTTTCAATTAGATTACACGAAGATGGCGGTCGGTAAAAATATTAATTTAAGTATAGACTTATTGTAAAATATTTAAATAATAATAATATTTTCATACCCCCTTTCCTTTGATCAGGTGTCGTCCACTCAGTATAATCTACTGTCGCATTTACTTCTGGCGGAAACTTTGGGATATCTAAAGGAAATTTTGTCCCTGCAAAGTTAAATTATATTGAAATTATTTTTTATTCTTTATTAACATTATAAAGGACAATAAAATACAATAAAAGTAAAATATATGGTACGTTTATTTACGTTGTACTGAAAAAAACAACCACGATATTATATCTATATATATTAATAAGTGAAGCAAACACTTATTACCCCTTTTAACAAAAACAACGTGAAATGTATGAAACTTAGCATACTTATAGTTTATATAGCGGATGAGTGCAGAATTATATATTTTTAAAATAATGCATTCTTAATGCTTCAACGGAAACAATAAAAAATTGAAATAGTGAAAAAAACGACATTATGTAAAATTAACAATTATATGGAATATCATTCACCAATTAGAAACTTGTAACACCTACATAATCTTATATCTATACTCCGAAACTAAGTGTAAAGCAATCAATTACAAAACTCCATACTAGTTAGTAAGCGAAACTTTGGGAAGTACCTCGACAAGCGACAAACACCCAGCCACAGGTCATACAATGCAACAACAACAATACTATTGAGAACTTCAACAGTATTGGTGCGAATGTACTCTGAAACAATGTTATATATACAGTAAGTATATATCGTGAGGAACAGAAATGTTAAAAGAGAATCGAGTGTCTTAACACTAGGTTCTTAGCTTCCCTCTACCTTGCTATATGCGTGAAGAGGTATATTTTAGAGGCCATCGTAGCGCAGTGGTATAGGGTCTGATTGTAACGCGATTGAATTCCCAGTCGAGGGAAGTCGAGTCGAGTCGAGTTCGATTCCGAGTCGAGGGAAGGATTACATTTGAATAATTTTTATTTTTCCGTTTTGGTAAGACAAAGCGCCAATTAATACTCAACGTGGAATTCCGGTGGAAAGTGGCGAACGGAGTATTTTGACACTAGGTTCTCTTTGACTACCCTGTTATACAGATAAAGCGTGAAACTACCTAAATTAAATACATAAAAAAGCAAAAAAACTGCTTCACGTTGGGTAACTAAAAAACTAAGATATGTGGCGGAACCTAACACCGCGCTCCGACTTGACCGAGCAGAGAAATGAAAAAAAAAATAAATATAATCCTCTAATTCCTCTGAATGGAAGTTCTGTGACATATAACTTATGTTACTGATTCGTTCAGTAATATTTACAAAGCTGACATTCATCCTCAATTCGTCATTTTCGCATATATAAGTAAGACCGGTCTTAATACTAGGTTAGATAATTGATGAAAATAAAATTAATTACCTGGAAACCTTTACAAAAATGTTTCTGGAAATCATAAAGGAGGTGCAGCCTAAGTAATCTGAACAAGCCGTAATTTCTTCTACTCGTGTCATAAGAAAGAAGTGGCAGAACAAATGAAACAATGTCAATATAAAATCCCCACTTTTTAAAAAGACGCCATTTTAATTGTTTATGTATGCATTCGCCATTTTCTACAATTAGTTCAGTCTAGAATAAAAAAAATATATATCTAAATAGATATAGTAAAATTGTTAAAGTACTAGCATATAATGGGGAATGGTATCTTAAGAGAACGGAGGGTCTTAACACTAGGTTCTCGGATTCTCACTACCTACCCAGTTAAGTGCAGGCAGTACAGTACAGCATGAAGTGAAAAAAAAATTACCGGTTATGTACAATTTTTTTGTTATAATAAATTATATATTTCTTGCATTTCTAAAGGATTAAACTTTGAATAAATTATCGAAATGCATGTAATATATAATGGCCATTTCATACATGCAGGGAGAAAGCAAAAATTAGTTCGAAATAAACAGTATAAAAACTCATTTAAGCATTTGATTTTAAATTGATTATTATTGGATAGCGTCTGATTATATTTAAATTATTTTCCTTTCATCACTCTGGTAATACAAAGTGTTCAGTTCAGTTCATTTTTACGCTCAGTTAAAACAAAGCGCGGCTTGAGTTTCGGCACTTAACACACATTATGTCGAATTTCGACAGAATATAGAGAACAGAATTGCCACTAGGTTCTCTTTAACTACCCTAAAAAATGATAAGCTAAAAAAGGTACACATCTTTTATAAACTATACTTTTTCATATAACAATAACACAAAATATCGCGAGCTTCAGCGAAAAGTGGAAATCGGAATATCTTGACACTACGTTCAATATTATAAAACTGCAAAAAAAATCAAAATACAATATTAAAAGAACTTACTGTAAAAAACTCCGTGATCATATACAAAAGGTACAACAAATCCAGCCAAAAGAAATCCAAGGTAAAAAAATCACTTTTATAGTCATCGGGAAGTGTTATCAGTATTAAGACAAATACAGAGGACAGTACTGGGCATATATATGAAAAGTACAGCCATCTGTAGTAGCATGTACCTGATTCAGCTTTCGATTTCTGTTTCATCCACTGCTTGGTAGAAAAGTTGTATTTATTTAATAATTGCCACACTTTAGAGCATACAGAGCATTTTAATATGTACAGTGTATCTTCCTTTTTTTAACTTCACGCTGTATCCCGCATATAGCAGGGTAGGTAGAGGGAACCTGAGAACCAAGTGTAAAGACACTGCGATCCCCACTTTCCTCAGAATTGAGGCATTGCGTGCTGAGTGGCGAAACTCAACGCCGCGCTTTGCCTAGTTACCTGAGCAAGGAAATAAAAACACTAAACTTTTACATTTTCTGGAGTGAGAATCGAACCCACAACGTGTCGCGTTTACAGTCGCACGCTTGTGCCTCTGCGCCACAACAGACCTTCTCTATTATCCTCTCACCGATTTAATACAATATCGTAACGCATTTTCGTTACATTTAATTACAAATCACAACAATTACTAAGTTAACGAAATTTCCCTTTAAAAAACAAATATAAATATAATTAAAATGAAGCGACATACAGGCAACTTTATAGCCTTCCTTCCACGTAGTAGATACTTGACAGTATTATATGGGTGTTCCAGTACCAACTTTTTCACCGTCATATAATCATATTTTGATTGAGAGTTCTTCGCAATACTTTCCCTACCCTGAAAGTGAAGTCACCAATACTTTACAACTTTTTAGAAGGAAGTAAATTGATTTTGAATGAATTTTCTCCATATGTTTCCTTTGAAATAAGAAACAGTCTGACAGTATTTTTTTCCTGCTTTATTGAATTTTTTTTTTCTCATTTAATGATAACAAGGCTAAGCGCGGCGTTGAGTTCCGCCACTCAGTACGCAATGCCTCAATTTGGCGGAAACGGAATTGTTGTAAGAGAACGGAGTGTCTTAACACTAGGTTCTCTGGTTCCCTCTGCCTACCCTGCTATATGCGGGATACAGCGTGAAGTTAGAAAAAAAAGAAGAATAAGTTTATAAAAAAAATAAAAGACAATAGAACTGGATGTCGACAAAGGTGGACTTATGTCTAGAATAGATCTCTTCCAGTCAACCTGTGGAAGTGGAAGGAACAGGTAGCTGGAAAAGTTCAGCGCGATAAAAAAAAAAAAAAAATACTTAAGAGACGCAAGACATCTATAATATATCTATATTGAATAGTGACATTTGTGGTAGTTGTAGTGGCAATAGTAGCAGTTAAGTCTTTTCTTCAATATATTTGATATCTTACGTTATCGCCGATAGCATGTTGAAATTCATTGATTGATATTTGCAGTAAGTCAGCGCAATCACTAGATTCCGCTGTTATTCGAACAGGTCTCGGCAGAACACCGTCTAGCTGCCCAAATAAGCAACCCTGAGAAAATAATATAAATATTTAATTAATATTATTCATTTGTAGTCTAAAATGAAGTTAATTCACAAGAGTGAAATATCAAACGTACGTTTGAGTATATAATTATGATTAATATTTGAGGCCATTATGAGACAATAGGACGGTATCTGCCTGTAAGCATTTTTGGTTTTGTGTTCAGTTCCCACTTGAGAGAATATTTCTATATACACTATATTCGTTTTTTCGCTCTGATTGAGGGCGGCGTTGAGTTCCGCCAATGCCTCGAGTTCGAGGGGAAATTTTAGAACGGAGTGTCTTAACACAAAATTATCTCTAACTATCTTGCTTTGCTGAAAAAAATAATAACTAAACCTTCGTTAAAACAGCTAATTCCTGATCATTTTGCTTAATAATTATCTTTCCACGATGCACAATATAAACCCATGGCGTCAAATTCATTTCCCTAACAATTATCTGTTTTGGAAGGAAGTAAAGTTGGGTGGAAGCACTAGCGAGATCTCTTTGTAAGGTTTCATCACCCTTTAACAACGTACTAGTTGCTTCAACCGTCCTAAAATATACGAAAGTAAAGTAAAATATTCATAATTATTTGTACAACTTGAATGCAATCCAAACTCGATTTTAAATTTTTGAACCTAGCTATTAGCTTCTTCGCTTTCCACCTCAATTTCAAACATGGCTTGTGGAATAGGCGAACTTAAAGCCCCACTTTGTCTTACCAAAGCAAGAGAAATGAAAATAATCTGAATATAATTCCAATTCGAATTCTCCTAAAGAAATGGAAGTCCTAAGAAATGGAAATCGAAGTAATAATCAATGCGTTTACAATGAGACGCTTTTCCATTGCACGAAAGCCTTTCTTTCAGGGTTGGTTCGTCAAATTCTGTTAGCCTAAGCTTTAATAGCAAATATTATTATGGTGTACACTATTATTGTTATAGGTTAAGGTTTATTTGTAATAGGAAGTAAATATTTTTTTAAATATTATAAAACTATTATCACGTATTAATAATAATACCTGTATAAACATATGTCGAAGCCGACATTATTAAAAAAATGCATTAATAAAGGCATATTAGCTTCAACATTAAGAAAAGGGAAAGTCGAAACACTAAGATATTTATATGAAAATCTACTGTATTTCACCAAATAATTTCTTGGCTAAACTTCGGCATGAAACAAAAAACTTTACTCATACTATATATTTATAAATTGAATGAAATGAAATAATACTTACTTTTTAAAGAAATAATAACTCAAATCTTGTCTAAATATAGCACCTATACGTTCATTCATTAAGCTTTGTATGTTGATACCTTTTGTTCTGAAAAAAAAACAATAAAAGAAAATTTATTTGTACTTTAGGAAATCGCGTGGAAATAAAAAAAAGTTATTTATATTAGTATTCGATTCCCATTTGGAAAAATTATTATAATCAAAAAGTTATTAGGTATATTAAAATAACTATTTAGGTCTCCGCTAGAGCTTACTTACTAGAGTAAGACAAAGCGTGACATTGAGTTCCATCACTCAACACGCAACATTTCTAATTCAGACAAAATGAGGACAACGGAGTGTCCTGACACTTGATTCCCCTGCTATGCGAGAGTGTTAATCTAAAAAAAATAATACCTTAACCACCAATATCTAAAATGGGCCACAGCTCTATCGATAAGTGAATCTTCAAGTCTTTCAGCTTTCAAGAAACGTCTTAACTGATTAACCCCATGTTGAAATAACGTATTCCTTCGGGTATTCAGCACTAGTAACGTAAGTGAATAGCACATTACATACCTATAAACATTATGATTAATATTACTTTTTTTAATTAGATTGCAATGGCAACTAACTCCTAACTCACTTAGGGAATACATAGAATCTGTAAGGGTAGTTTTCGTAAAGAAAATGTAAAAAACATAATTAAAATAAAATTAATCAGGCATAAGGTACAGATCATATTATGTCCATAGCGTGCTAACAATAGTAATAATAACAAAAAACGACATCATGGCGTAACTAATAACTTTAATTTAACTGGGAAACCACTATCAATGAAAGAAGGAAGTTGAAAGTAATTGATCAATTTGTTTCTCTTCGTCGGTTATAGCATATTTATAAAGATGTCTATGATACAGGAGTGACAAATGAAAAATTAATACATACTTTAGTATGAGAGAGACAAAAACACTATAATTACTATATAAACTGATCATAAATCAAAAATGACAATACAATAATTTATAGTACATACATACATAGCTTCACGCTGTATCTCGCATATAGCAGGGTAGGCAAAGGGAACCTAATTTTAAGACACTCCGTTCCCCACTTTCCGCCGAAATGAGGCATTGCGTGCTGATTGGCGGAACTCAACGCCGCACTTTGCTACCAAACCTTGTTACCAAACCCAGGAAATGAAAATTTCCATTTCCTAGGGTGGGCATCGAACCCACAATCTGTCACGTTTACAGTCGCACGCTTGTGCCTCTGCGCCACGTCAAGCGTTTAATAAAGAAATAACCTCCGTTATAATAAAATAATCCAAACAACAAATTACAAATAACAATTTGCTAGCCACATTCCGATCGCCAGCAACAATTGGTAACGTGATATATATCCTGTACACAATACATACATATTGTTCAGAATGGCTTACCAAAACATAAATCCTAGTACTAGCAGAGTAAATCCAACGCCAAGATGTTTTCGATTTATTTGAAACTTGCCCAGGTTAAATCTCATAAAACTGCTCTGGGCTAGGTTCAGACTTTCAGCGTAAACCTAAAAGAACATAGTTGTGCAAAAGTTGATAACACTTAAGAGGGTACAACTTTTGGGTCCCTAAAAAGATGTTCTAATAGTACTTTTGTAATATTAGTATGTCATATTTTATTATTTCTAATATTGTGACATTTTTGAAAGTTGAAAATCCTAAAATAAAAATTGAAGCCAATAGTAAAAAGTCAAAAACGAATAAAATGTTCTAAGCGTAAATAGACTTAAATATCACTAGCCGAAAACTATGATCGTGATTTCTATTTTTTAAAAAAAATATTTAAAATAAAGGCCTTTCTTTGAACCGGTCACATAAACTTGTCGCTGCTACTTAACATCTAAACTAAATTGAAAAGAAATAAAACATGTTCCATCAAAACGCCAGTCGCCATAATAAAAATATTAACATTCAACATTCGACATTTGAAATTCAACATTCAACATTTAATATTTAACATTTTCATTTCCTCGTACTCGTAACAAGGCCAAGCGCGGCGTTGAGTTCTGCCACTCAGCACGCAATATCTCAATTCAGCGGAAGGTAGGGAACGGACATTTTAATAGAATGGAGTACCTTAGCACTAGGTTCTAGGATTTCCTCCGCCTATCCTGTTATGTGCGGGATACAGCTTGAAGCTAAAGAAATATCTCACCATATGCAACTGGTATATAGTAGGTTTTTCATTAAGAGGAAGATAGTTAGGCAGCCAACAATTGTTACGACGAGACATGCCTTCAAGTTTGCCATCATCCCCCCAATGAAACTCTATGCATTTCATGACAAAATAGTGACTTGATCCAAGTAACGCTAGCACTGATACTATTTGCCATTTCAAAATCTAAAAAAATAAAAATTCAGGGTCTAATAACAAAAGTGGCAGTCCATCTTTTACGATTAAATGCGGCTGTCCATCACATTTCTTGAGATTCCAAGTTAACCAACATAGCTTAGGATTAAAATACCGAATAAAATAAACTATATCGAAATTATACTTAACGAAATACATTACAACTAAAAAAATATATATATATATTTGCATTATAGAGCTACTACTGTTGAGTTTCTTGCCGGCTCTTCTCAGCAGAACTGCATTCCGAGCCGGTGGTAGCTTCCGTTAGGACTGACACTCACATCTTTTTTAAATTGACGATTCAAAAATGCTTGTAATAATATAGCCTATTTCAATGAAGAATATTTTAATATGATTTAATTTGATTTATAATCCGTTTTTATAAATTGCATTTGCTGAACTTTGTCACCTTTGTTATTACACCACAGAATTAATGAATAAAATTATAATCAGAAGACCGAAAAAAATGTCCAATAAGGAAACTTATACCAAACAATGGGTGAATAATGTTTGAGAAAGAAGAAGAATAAAATCAATTTATATTTATGAATTTGTCAAAACATATTTTATAATAATGCTGAATATTTATATGCTTACGTCATAATTTTTTTGAAAAATAATAAGAATATTGTTACGAATAATTTTTTAAGGATACGGGTATTATGAAATTATGCTAATCGTTATGTAATTAATAATTATGAATAATAACTTTGTAAATACATACATACATAGCTTCACGCTGTATCCCGCACATAGCAGGGTAGGCAGAGAAGACACTTCGTTCCTCACTTTCCGCCGAATTGAGGCATTGCGAGCCGAGTGGCGGAACTCAACGCCACGCTTTGGCTTGTACCAAATCCAATGAAAAATTTCATTTCCTGGAATGGGAATCTAACCCACAACTTGTCGCGTTTACAAATCAAATCAAATCCAATCAATCAAATCATAATGAATAAAGAAATATTATAGTTTTCAACAAAGTGTACTGTAAAATATTAAAAATTAACATTTTGATATTTTTAATGTTATTACATTTGTTTAGTCTATTAATTAATATATGTATTTATTTTTCCATATCCATATACGTTCATTATTATTGTAAGGTATGTTATTTTACTACATATAAATAAATGATCAAGTTTAAAACATAATGAATACATGGATAGGTGTAGGAGGTTCGTCCTGTTAGGTGGTAGGAGGTTCGTCCTCTGACTGGCTCGCGACCACTATCATGTCAAAGACGAACCGCCAAATATCTAATGATGTGTTCCGGTTCGAAGGCATGTAAACCAGATTTTCCCCTTTCCCACCCATCCTTTCCCCAAAATGTGGTGGTTCTGATAGTGGACTACTACATTGTCCCCCCTTCCATCAGTATCCTCTAGGTTGGCAACGCATCTACAACATCTCTGGTGTTGTAGATGTCTATGGGCGAAGGTAACCACTTACCATCAGGTGATCCTTCTGCTCGTTTGCCGTCCGTTATCAATAAAAAAAAAAAATAGTTGATACCATGGATTAAAATAAAATAATTTTTATCTTACCGAGAATCATATATAATTTGTTAACATTTACATTTCTCTTATAAAATTGAAATATGAAAAATAAAATGAAATATTTAGAAAAGAACATAGGGACAGTGACTGACGCGAAACTCGATTGTATGTAGATTCGATTTCCACTTGAGGTAAATGATTATTTTTAAATTATTTTCATTTATCCGTTCTAGTAAAACAAAGCGCGGCGTTGAGCTGCGCACTACCACAAACAATGTCTCGAATTCAGAAGGGAACCAAACCTATCCTCTTGACACTAGATTCTCTCTGCCCCCCTGCTCCACGAGTTAAAGTTTAAAGTTGCATTTCCTTATAAAAATTCTAAGATTATAATATAAATAAATATAAAAAAATCAAAGACATACCATTAAAAACGAAAAATTAGTATTAGGCATATCAGCAAGATAATTAAAATAGCCAGTCAACAAATATAAATGGGCAAATTTGCATATCGTATCTATCAACATTCCGTCATTTTCTTCTATACTTGTAGTCATAAATAGGTTGAAAATTTCGTAAACTGGGATACATCCAATTAAATCAAAAATAAATCCTCGACTTAAATAATGCGGTATAGACTTTCGTAAGCTCGTTACGAGTAAGCCACGTTCATCGTAAAAACCCATCTGTAATGTCGTAAAACTAAATTGACACTAAGAAAGCTATATATCATATATAAATAGTTAGTTACTTTTCGCTGCTTCGATTCAAAGAACCAGGAATCAAATAATGTTATAATATTTTTGTTCTAATAAAATAAACGTAAATATTATTATGTTTATATTTAAAAATTACACCTATTGATTTCAAATTTCACGAAGTCCGCATTTTCCGAAAAGTCGCGGTAATTGAAGAGATATATTTTCTTATTATTTTTAGCTCTGTTATATTAAAATGAAATTTTGATTTGTGGTACTCTTTAATTGAATCGGTGAGTGTAGAAACAACGTAAGTCACATAAAATGAAAAAAATCATAATCGATTTAAACTAGCTTAGAAAGGAAAGTTATACACTTTTTTCTCACTCCTGCAAAATATGAAAATCCGGACTTACGTTGTTTCTGCACTCACCGATTCAATTGTAACAGCGATTTATTATTTGAAAATAGTTTCCACTTCACTCGGGATCAGTCCTCAGACGTTCCCAAAATACAAGAATAATAATAAAGATAATTATCAAAGCAGAGAAATCTTTTTGAAATCGAAGTTCCTTTTTGAATACTTTACACAGAGTAAAGAAGAGTCTAAATGTACAAATTTACATATACCAAAAGTTATATACTATCCAATTACAATAGTTTCATTTAATATTATGTGACAAAACTAAAACGAGATTTCTATCACATATTTCAATATAAAACCCTCTTTTTATGATTATTTTTATATTATGTTATTAATGAGAAAAATACTTAACTTCACGCTTTATCACGCATAGCAGTGTAGAAAGAAAGAACCTAGTGCCAGGATACTCTGTTCTCTACCTTTTCCCGGATGTCATAAATCAAGTATACCTCATGTGGGAATCGAACCCATAATCAATCGCGTTTACAGTCAAGCGCTGTCTCATTGTGCCACAATGGCCTCTAGAAAAATAAAGCAAAATAAAACTAACAAATAATTTTAATATTATATCAGCAAATGCAATGAGATCACATATATCTCCAATGATCATAAAAATCCATCTATTATTGGCGCCACTGCCACCTGTACAACAAAGTATGCAAATTTAATATTATTTTTCACTTACATACATACATAGCTTCACGCTGTATCCCGCATATAGCAGGGTAGGATGAGAGAACCTGAGAACCTAGTGTTAAGACACTCCGTTCCCCACTTTCCGCATTGAGGCATTGCGTGCTGAGTGGTGGAACTCTACGCCGCGCTTTGCCTTGTTACCAAGCCCAGGAAATGAAAAATTCCATTTCCTGGAGTGGGAATCGAACCCACAACCTGTCGACGTTTACAGTCGCACGCTTGTGCCTCTGCACCACGACAGGCTTTTTCACTTAAAAATATACATACGTATAGAAAATAGTAGTTTTAACTATATTACTAGGATGCCCGTTGACATTGAAAAAAGCGCTCATAGCGCTTCTAACGATATTTAATGCAATTATTTTACGGTTTCATGAAATAAGAACGACCGTTTTTTGAAGTGAGCTACTTCATAAGTTGTTTAGATAGTATGAAGCATACATACATACATAGCTTCACGCTGTATCTCGCAAATAGCAGGGTAGGCAGAGGGAACCTAGTGTTAAGACACTCTGTTCCCCACTTTCCGCCGAATTGAGGCATTGCGTGATGAGTGGGGGAACTCAACCCCACGCTTTGCCTTGTTACCAAATCCAGGAAATGAAAAATTCCGTTTCCTGGAAATAATATTTTCGTTTTCTGGAGTTGGAATCGAACCCACAACCTGTCGCGTTTACAGTCGACGCTTGTGCCTCTGCGCCACGACAGGTGTTAATATATGTACATATTTTATTTAATATAATAAATTTATATTTTGAAAACAATAATTTAACTCAGAAACGAAAGCATTCCTAGCATAATGTAACAAATAAATATTTTAAATATTTCCAAACGTACCTTGTATTGCTGTTGTAGATATTGAAATAGCAACTATGATCGCTCGAACTAACATCCAATATTCCATGAAACTACAAAATTTAAAATTTGTAATATATGTTTTTAGTCTATATACTAATACTTTATATAATACTTTATTAACTATAATACTTTATATGCATATTTTAAAGAACACCTATGAATACAATTATTACGAATAATTTTTTTTTCTTTTTTTTTTAAATTTATTATTCAATTATTTTTACATTATAGGTAAATACAATCATAATCTCTTGCCAAACTCGTGAGTTTGTAGGCAAGAAGCGCTCATTACAAAATAACCTAAACTAATAATCTAATGCTAAACTACCACGAGTATATTAACAATTTAAATTTAAAATACCTTACAATTAGAAAAAACTGAAAACATTAAAAACAAGTAAACACTTAACACTTCAATATCTTTCATTGCCAATAGGCTTACACTTACAATTATGGAATAATATAAAATACAGTAAAAAATTAAAAATATTTGTTTTAATATGAAAAACAAAAAACAAGCAACAACACTTAATAACTATTAGAATGTACTATCAACTATTCAACAATGTAAAACACAGAAAATAAAAAATATAAACAATAAATAAATACCCAACGACTAAAAAACATAACAAAAAAGAGACACTATAAAAACCCCTATTCTATGCCTTTGTCTACTTCTTTAAGATAAAAATCTTTTAGTTTCTTCTTCTCATCAGATCTCCTCTTTTTTTTAATAAATCGGTTAAAAAGAAACAAATGCACTTCAGTTATGTTCAGCCAAAAGACTTATAATTGTTTTTTAATATAAATACTAAAATTTTGTGAGGACAGGTGGAAGTTTGTTAGAGAACTTAGTGTTAAGAGACTCCGTTCTCCACCCGAAATTGAAACAGTTTGTGGAGTGGCGGAATTCAACGCCGCGCTACACCTTACCAGAGCGCAGGAATCAGAATAAATTAAAAAAGAATAAATAAATAACAGTATAGAATTGTAAAAGTACTCACGTCGATGCTGGATTTACCCAAGCGTAACCACTTTCCGCTGTATGTCCTGCGTTACTATCAATAGTTAAAGGGACTACAGGTGTACCGGCTTTTCTAGCGTGGAAAATATGTTCACGTAATTTTTTTTGGTACTGCAATACAATTAAATTTAAATAATTACTTACTGTGAGGTCATTGTGACGCAGTCGGACAGCGTCTGACACTGACGTAAACAGCTGTGAGTTCAATTTCCACTCAGGGGAAAAAAGACTATATTTAAATTAATATTATTTATTTCATTTCTTCGCTCTGTAAAGATAAATCGGGTGGGGTTGCGTTCCGCCTTTCAATATGCAATGTGTTGAATTCGAGCAGAAAGTTCAGGGTCATGAATTTAGATTCTTTTGCTCATGCTTTTTCTCGCATATCTATGTCTGGTCTGGTGCTATGCGAGAAAAATGTATGCTAAATATATGCTGCCAAAAAGCGTGAATCTAAAACACTAAGTAGGTACAGTAGTTGTTATAAATGTTACAACTCAGCTGTCTTAACGTGGTCCTGTTAATATTTTGTATATATTTTTACAAAAAAATATTACATTTCTATATTTATTCATATAATCTTGCACCAGCACATCAAGAGCAGGAGAAAATTCTTGCACACAGTCCTGAATAAGCTCCCACTCATGTGGATAACGTTTAATTATATCATGGAATTCTTGAATTTTTAGGTATAAAATCTAAAAAACAAACAAAAATATTTGAAAAAGAAATACGATTATTTGAAATATTTATTTTAAAATTTAAATGATTTTCGAATTTCATTTTTACAAATGTTTCTCTGCTAAACTCAATGGAGCGAGAAGTAACCCTTCCATATTATATTTTGACAGGAAATATAATAACAAGACGCTTATTCAAAGTATACTCAAAATCAAATAATAATTGTCGAATATTATAGTATTTTGACTCTTGAATAATTGAATATTCTATACAAATATGAAATAAATATTTATAACATATTGACGTATCTTAATGCTTTACTATTTCACTAACAATGAACAATTGGAAATTCATAACATAATCAAATACAAACATTCAAAAAAAAATTAAATAGTATATTATATATTATTTATAAATTAAATTATGAACTATTTTTTGTAACTGCTATTTTACTATTTTATGGCAGGCATATTTTTTTTCTTGGCAGAGAGAATCTACGAGAGATATTTCACTCCGTTCCACATTTTACACAAATATACATATATTGCGAAATTGAATGGAATAAATAGTGGAAGCCACAATCATCGTATGTCGTCTAATTAATACAATGTTCAAACTTAACTAATTTACTACCTAAACGATTTTTCTAAACTTTTTTCTTCAAATGAACATTTTTTTTAAATTTCCTTGCATATAATACCTAATTTGGTTTTATATCAATAAAGACTAATAAACGAATAACGAAAATAAAAAGATTACGTCACTGACTTCTATATAGTAACAGAACGAAATAAAAGAAAAGCTTTACTTGCCTCACATTCAGTGCTCGCTGTCAGAGTCCTAAGTGAAACAGTTCTAAAGAAGATTCCGAAAGACGTGAGCAGTTCACCGGGATTATACGTTTTTTTAATTAACTCTCCTTTTTCATTGGGATATTCACACAATACGGAACCCTTTATAAAGAAAAAAGTAATTTTTAATGTACTAGACTTTTAAGACATTGACTGAATTGCTTATTGTTCTGTTAAAAAAGTAAAAATTTTCAAAGTATATTTTCTTATATATCCTAGACTCTTCTAACTTACTTATGCTATAGATATAATAATATATTTTCTTACTCACCTGTACTATCCAAGACACATTATTGCTGACAATTCCAAAAACAATAATCGTTGAATTTTTAGGTAATATCAAGAATTTTCCTTTATAAGCCAACTCCCTTACTAGAGCTGGATCAGCAGAAACAAATGCCTTCGAGTCCTGTATGATTCTCTCAGCAACTTGCCCGTGAACTTTCCAATAAACATCGTACGGCTCATTTTTGAGTAAATTCGGGTGCATTACATCCATACCATTGTAATATTTCCAATGACATATTAAATATCTATTCAAACGCTTCAGCAAATCTGGATGTATTTTGTGGTGTGTATAGTGATTTTTGATATTCGACACAAAGTACTGATAGTTGCATAGTTCGCGATATCTCAAGTATAAAGACGCGACCAAACAGCTTTTACAGTAAACGTGAACAACGAAAGCGATATAGCTTATAGTAATTGCCGTGTAAATATCTACTAGAGTATTGGGAAGGTATTCGTAGAAAACGTACTCTAAAGTCCAAGCGAGTACCACAAAAATTGGATGAATACCTTCAAAATCACATTTGTCATCAGATTCTTCCTTTTTACAAAACACTTCCCCAAAGAAGTAACTAGTTGTCATTTTATATTCGCTGCGGTCTACCATAAAAAGAAAATAGCTAGTAATATAACCAAAAGCGAAATGTAACAATGCTATCTTGTAGCAAATATCGTATAGAGCATCTTTATGAATTTCCCACTTTGTAAAAAGAATATAAATTTTAATAAGCCGGTTAAATTGACAGGCAGCGTAATATTGTGGCACTCCTATTATGAGAACTACATTCTCAATCCAAACCGTGGAAAGAACGTCCAAAGCAAATTTCATACTTTTACATCTAGTAAACATGACCGCTGCGAAATCATCTGTTACATTTTCATCATTTGCCACAGAAGTGAGTAAAGAAACGCAAATATCAAGTATATAAATTGAATCTGCCCAAAATTGGAAAAAAATGAACCATTTAGGCATGAAATGCCTCGTTATGTATGGAGGATACAACACTAATACACAAAATACAGTGACAAGGACAATATTTCTCCAAATCCTTCCAAATATTGACTCCGGTACAAATATCCAGGGGAATTCGACGTTAGCAAACATTGATTTCATTTGTAACTGAATATCGCTGCAAAGCACTAATTGGCCGATATATTTAGCACAATGATAAGCCGTTTCTTCGGCTGGTAGTTCACATTTTTCCGTCTCTTTCTTACATGCCTTATTTTTCCAATTGGATAGTGCCTCAGAAATTTCCCACCACCTTTTCTTTACCCATGCAATGCCTGTCATGACATATTTTAATTATACAAAATGTTTAGAAACTATTGTGGCGCAGTGGGATAGCGTTTGACTATAAACGCGATGGTAGTAGATTCAATTCCCACTTGGGGAATCTTAATATATAAATTATTTTCATTTCTTCACTTTGATAAGAAAAAACGCAGCGTTGAGTTCCGCCACTCAACACGTAGTGTCTCGAATTCTAGAAAGGAAAAACAGAGTCTTTTGACACGAAATTCACTTTGTCTACTCAGTTACGCGGGGTATACCGAAACTAAATCCGCTGTTAGGTTTGAAATTGGTGACACTTGCATAAATTCACGGTAGAATTCTATTTACAACAATTATTAAATAACTACATTATTATTTTATATTATATATATTTTAACGTTTCATCCCATAGCACAGTAGTCAGAGAGAATAGATATCATATTTAATACATTTATATAAAATATTAAGTCCAAATATTACCTACCTTCGTCTTCAGTTCTATCCAAACCTCGTACCAGCTCCTTGCAAGTATACAAAGTACGAGCATGTTTAATCCTATCCTTTGCATAATTCATTATCATGTTACGATCTTCAGGATACTTGTGTATCGAATGCAAAACATCTACACGAGGTATGTATAATACTTCACAATAGGTGACACATTGCACCATTACTCTTCTCTTATAAGGCACGTAGAAACTAATATCGCCGAAAATAGTACCACTTGATACAGAAATTAAAGGAGTAACACCATCATCCGATGAAATTAGTTGAACTATACCAGATTTGATATAATACAAGTGTGAATGACATTGAGGTCCAGCGAAGAATTTCTCTCCGGGCAACTTATAATCCATCCGAATATATTCGCAAAGCCAACGCTTGAAGGGCGATGACGTTTTCCTAAATGTCGGGCTGTGGAAAAATACCGGCCAAATGAGGTCAATCTTAATGTCGATTCGCAAATATCTCGGCAGCTCAGATATAACTTCTGGTATCCAAGTTATTCCTTTACGTTTCTTCCACATTAGGGCATAAAATTCTTTAACTTCTATATGTGATTTTAAACTAGGATTGCGTCGTTGCGTTTCTTCAATAACTCTATGTACTTGAGGGTAATATTGAGATATTCTTCGAAATTTTAATAGAGCTTCAGCTACCATTTTTGGAAATATAATAAATGTTAGTAAAAGATTTCCAGCAATCATTAACGTACTGATGACTACGAATTCTGCTAGTGTTGTCGGTTTTATTTCATCGTATTGCTTGTTAACAATATACGATACAACAATACTAGTTCCATAGACGTATGTACTATAATTCACGTCAGTTTCGTTTAACTAAAAGTGATATAATAATCATTATTTATACTAAAAATAATAAAGTAATCTTATGTGTACATAAAGTGACTTAGAAACATTTGTAGTCGTCTCTTTTAAATATCAATTATTTTAATATCATAAAGATATCAATAAAAGACGAATAAAAGGACATAAAACTGTACATACACACATAGCTTCACGCTGTATCCCGCATATAGCAGGGTAGGCAGAGGGAACCTAGTGTTAAGACACTCCGTTCCCCACTTTCCGCCGAATTGACGCATACCTCAAAAAGGTAAAAAGTGGTAGTTTGATATTATGATATCAAACTATAAAACACACTATAAATATAAAATTGTCGTTATTCTATTCACTTCTGTATTTCCCTCAGATCCCTTGCCGTTACGTTCTGAAAGATGAACCGGGGCCTGTCTTTACCGCTCTTGCCGGTCATCTTTGTGTCATATGTCTTAATAAAATAATTTCAAATTTCAACTTCACACTGTATGCCGCTATATAAAGCAGAACCCGAATAGACAGAGAGAACCTAGTGCCAATACACTCTGATCTCCCCATAAATTCATTTACGATTTTCATAAATAAAACACACATGTCTTACTTTATGAATGACATAAATTCTCCAATCGAAACGGGCATCGTTCTTACAATTTGCGCATAGACCGTGCGCAGTGAGCAACAGCCAGAAACAAGTGACACAATGGACGCTAATCACCAACATCGTAGTAAAGCCGAGGACGATCCAGACAAATTTGTGGGTTGTTATCAATGAAAAATAATCTGCCACTCTGTAGATACTGGGACATATAATAAGTTAGGCTTGTATGTATTAAAAAATATAGATTCATATCTTGATAAGTCGACTTGCATAATAAATATCCTTCTACCTTCACGCTCTATCCCTAGCAAGGTAATAAGAGAGAACTTTTTTTATAAATACAAGTATTAAACATATAAAGGGGAAAAATATTCAAATAGTATAAAAATAGATATTAACGCAGCAAAGAGGCACAAGCGTGCTTCTGTAAACGCGATAGGTTGTGGGTTCGATTCCCACTCCAGGAAATGTTAAGTTTAGTATTTTCATTTTCTGGGTTTGTGAACAAGGCAAAGTGCGGTATTGAGTTTCGCCACTCAGCACGCAGTGCCTCAATTGTCGCCTCGGATTGTCTTAACACTAGGTTCTCAGTTTCCCTCTGTCTACCTACTGTCTGTCATATGCGAGATACAGCGTGAAGTTAAAAAACAATAGATATTACAGTTAAAAGTTAAAAAAATATTTGCCGTGCAAAATATGCATATAAGTTGAATGAAACTAATCGCCCCTCTTTTTCTTAACAGAGTAGTGAAACGAAAATAATTTAAAAACAATAATTGTAACCAAGTGGATTTGAGAATGGAGTGAGAGAGTCAAATTTATACATAATTGTTCAAGTGTATATAATACTAGCTTTCTGCCCGCGGCTTTGCCCGAGTGGAATTCGATTATAACGCGCGACGTGATAAGGAGTAACCTATAGTCTTTCCCAAGGTCTAGACTATTTGTCATTTTTTTTGTGATAAAAACTATCCTATGTCCTTTCCCAAGTTCAGTTCTATCTTCATACCGAATTTCATCAAAATCGGTTCAGTGACTTAGGCGTGAAAGTGTAACAGACAGACAGAGTTACTTTCGCATTTATAATATTAGTAAGGATTAAAATAATAGCAACCACATTTTTTATTAAAATTAATATATTTTACGATTGACGAAAGTAAAACATGTATGCAAAGTGTAGAAAAAGCCTAACCGCACTATAAAACCAAGTGCTAAATAACCCGCAAATATACTGTTATCTTCCTACAACGAGAGGGACAGCACTAGAATGGGTTGTAAAGAAACCTTTTATCTCGTATACATATTTAATTTCCATTTCTTCTTTATACCGATGTTTTATACAGTTTAAAAACTTTGTAATCATTCTCTGTACCGAATTACACTTCTATTTTAATATTAATAATAAATAATTAGTATGAAAATGTTTTGTTAACTTCCTGTTACTTAGTTAATTTAGCTTCCCGTTTTATTCCGCGTAACTGAGAAAACCTTGGGTCAAGACACTCCGTTCACCAATTTTAGCATGAATTCGTAATCTGAATGCTCACCAGAGCTTGCAAAAGAAAATAATAATATGATCATACCCACGAATGGGTATCGAAATACAACCAATCGCGTGTGGAGTCAAACGCTGCCACATACCTACTTAGTAAATGAGTTATGAAAGTTTTAAACAAACAACAAATTTTTAAAACAAACAACGCTTGTCGTGGCGCAGAGGCACAAGCGTGCGACTGTAAACGCAACAGGTTGTGGGTTCGATTCCCACTCCAGGAAATGAAGTATTTTCATTTTCTGGGCTTGGTAACAAGGCAAAGCGCGGCGTTGAGTTCAGCCACTCAACACGCAATGCCTCGATTCAGCTGAAAGTGGGGAACGGAATTGTTGTAAGAGGACGGACTGTCTTAACACTAGGTTCTCAGTTTCACTCTGCCTACCCCGCTATATGCGAGATACAGCGTGAAGTTCAAAAAAAAAAGAAAATCTATAAATAACTGAAATTAGCAAAAAGTAATAAAAGGAATGACAAATTTCTACATTCACATTGTGTAATACAAAAGGTAAAAATTTTAATCACAAAATATATATATTTTTTTTAATTTTAACTTACATGACGAATTCACTGAACGCGAAAAAATTTGAGCTGAAACTTGACGGTGGACAAATCTCTTCAGACATGATCTTATAGAAGGGTATTAGGGATATTATATCGAGCGTTAATAAAAACGCAGACTTCGGCAAAAACTCTCGTCTCATAGCTTCGTCAGTTACTTGCCTAAAGTAGAAAATTTTATATATTTTAATAAGCTGACTGAAGCAGGATGATCTGTTAGCTTTAACTTATATTGGAATAGGAATAACAAAATAATTTCTCGAATGAATAAAATACGCAATGCAAAGTTAAATGTCACTTATTCAAAATATCTGAAACATGATAGAATATATAGTATTTATTATATTAATAAATAATAAAAATAAATAAAAGTTTAGTATTTTCATTTCCTGGGTTTGGTAACAAGACAAAGCGCGGCGTTGAGTTCCGCCAGTCAACACGCAATGCCTTAATTCGGTGATAAGTAGGGAACGGAGTGTCTTAACACTAGGTTCTCAGGTTTCCTCTGCCTACCCTGCTATATGCGGGATATAGCGTGAAGTAAAACAAATATATAAGCTTTCTGCAATTTTTCTCCATCTAAATTTTGATTATGTCAAATTTAATGCTTGTAGTTTGTATAATTGGCATAAAAATGGTTGTAAACCTTCACACTTTTCCTGTACATATTAATATTATGGTAATTCCAATTTTTTTGGGCTTTAAGAAAATAATAAATAAGGAGTCTGTCTGATTGGATACTACAATATTGATACTTTTTATATCCTAAATGTAAAACTTTTCGTGAAGTTATTTAGCCTTTATAGGACAATCCATCTTTTTCCTTCGAATCTTAAAACAAACTTTTGCTAATAAATCTATCAGAATCATAAATTTTTAATTCTAGTACTTTCATTCTGTATCAAACTTACTTCTAGACTGTTGTATAAGAAATAATAATAAAAACTACAGAAAAGTCAATATTTTTAAAAAATGTATAATGCAAGCGGGTTATACCTATGAAGCATGTGAAGAAACGTGTCGATACCATATATGGGATCACAGCAATACAAATACAAAAATTTTATGAAAACCCAACCAGGCACGTCCATGACATCCCAGCAATATACTATAGGATAAACCGATTGGATAGGACCCTGAAAATTTGAATACTGAAACTATATTTTTACATCTACTTTTTACTCATACACCATAAGCTCATATATTGGATACATAAGCTCGTATATTGGATACATAGATATAATTTTGAGCTTGCAAAAACATATTTTTTGACGTTAGGATTTTGACCTTCAAGAAAGATGAGACTTTATTTGTGTTTCTATAGGTACGTGGTCGATTTTGGTTGCGATCGCCACTCTGGAGAATTATTTTTTAATTTTCCAGTGGTATACAAGGCGCGGCGTTGAGTTGTGATACTCAATATATGATATCTCGGTTTCGGAAAAAAGGAACGGGACATATCTTGACACTAGATGCTCACTAGTTACCCTATCCTACCTATTTACTCAAAAAAACGCTAGTCTCAAAAAAATATTTAATTTTTTAAATTTTAATACATACTCGTATATGTAGTCATTTAGACAAACAATAAGTTAAAATAAGGAACGTGGTTAACATAGAAACGAGTCTTTTAATTAAATTGTACTGCACGATAGCATTTCTTAATGTTTATAAAATAGACACAAAGTATGATAAAGAAAGCTAAGCACTTTAACTAATAATTTTAAATATATTTCTTCTCCTTAGCCGTACACGTCCTATCGAGTGATTTTGGTCATGAAATGTCTTTCTTCACATTTGAAAGCGAGATTATGAGATTGTCCCTGTCTTCAGCAGTGCGTATGCAATCACTAACGCAACAGACAATGTAGGTCTAAATCAATTAATTAAAGTTAGTTAAATATCAAAACAATTTAAGAATCCACACGAAAGTACTTTAAACAAGAATTAACAGAATGTGAGAACATTTAAAAAATATATATTTACCACATCCGGAATTCGAAAGTGCTACTACTTCATTCTAAATATCTCATCTAAGCACGGTATACTAAACAACAATAAATGTTTCTTTCAAATCTAAAACGTTTCATAAAATTGCTATATTTCCCTATTAAAAAGCAGCCATAATGCTAAAGCTCATGACAAGGCAACTTAACACGCTTAATTTATGAAATAGCGGTGTAATGTGCGGCAAATAATCTAGCAGATTGCAAGAATAATAAAATGACCAGTTAACAGCAGTGAAGAACGTATATGTTCGTCTTAATAGAACGTGGTTTACTCTTCTGAAAGAACTATTCAAACTTGATTGTAGAAAATGGTATACGAGTGTTTTTTTCTAATATTAGTATAATTACTAAAGGAAAGAATGAATATACATTTATTATTTCCATTTTGAAGAAAATAATATTTTGGTAATATTTTTTTGCAGCTTCACGTTCTTTCCGTCATAAAAGGGTAGTCGGAGCGAATCTAGTGTGGAGTTTTTGTTCGAATTTCGAACATTGCTTGTTGAATGATGAAATTCATCACCGTGCTTTATATTACTAGACAGGAGAAATAAACAAAATATAAATACTCCTGAGTGGAAATCGAACCTGAAATCACACTCTGTCCCAATGCGCCTTATCAACGCACCGATTTTTTTAAGCCAAATAAACTGGGCCTGTCTATGTATATACTCACATGAGTACATTAAGATATTTGTTTAAACAATCTGTGCTCTACAATCTGTATATCTTACGTTATATATTTACGTTTTACACTGAAAAAAATGCTTTATCATGAGATATCTGCTTCGAATGTAAAAAAAACACCTAATACTTACGAATAGTATTATTCCAACCGCATTCCAAGTAACTAGAAAGGAGAAATGGAACCCGATTCACGTGCAGATTTTGACAGGACACGGAGGAATATCCAGTTATCTGTTCCTCACCATAAACGAGTCCCAGGGATTGACGTACGAGTCGGTAGTAATCATGCAGACGAAGACCAAAGAAGCCATACATGACAGCATATCACACGCTGTCGTCGCTATCACCAGGCACACCAACGAATGCATGTACTACACGGACGTCGAAGAGGACGCGATCTTAAGATTCATCTGTCGGGCGAAGCATGCGTCAACGGCCGATCTAACCGACTATAATATTAAAATGGCTATCTCTCACAGGGACAAGGAGGCAATAACAAAACTAAGACGGCACAATCAAGTAATCACTGGACATGACACAACACAAAAAGACCCTAAGCAAGGCCCTTCAAGCCTCGCTAACACGAAATATCAAAAAGAATTTCGTGGTGTGTTGCATAATAAAAAAAAAAAAAAGAAAAATAGTATTATTCCACTTATAAATTTATCACACAAAGACAAAAAGTTAAATTCTATTGAAAATATTATATATTTAACTAAATAAAAAACTTACAAGAATCGTTTTTATAACGACCGTAATAAGGACTAAACTTTTGAAGAGCGGATTGAAAGGAAGAAATAGTAAATTGCCCCATCGTATACTATTATCTTCATTATCCTCAACATCACTTTCTTCTTCTTTGCTTATATCATGTATCATTATTTTTAATATTACCAAATGTATAACAACGTATGATTATTTCTATTGAAATTGACATATTCAGTTTTTTTTATTTTATCTTTTATGTGTAGATGTAGAAGAATTTACTTTTAACCTCCTTAGGCTTATAACATACTTTATTGGTATAAAATTGAATTATATATTGAAAATTTTGTACTCAAATATTGTTACAATGATAAATATTATCATTAATATTAATTACCATCACAAAAGAGCACTGTTTAAATACTTCAACTTCTTTATTGTCGTATGTAGGTTCTTTAGAAGTTCGCTCCAAATTAACATATGGACAAAGAGGAGTACTTTTTCTAGTTATTTTAATATATATCCAAAAATGACAAGCACAACATAAATGTCCATTGCACATATAAGCTTTAATAACATGTTACTTTCATTAAAAAAATACATCTATAAGTTAAAGTAAAAATATATTGAGTATCCAAAAATATAAGTATAGTAATGATACATACATAGCTTCACGCTGTATCCCTCTTATAGCAGGGTAGGCAGAGGGAACCTAGTGTTAAGACACTCCGTTCTCCACTTTCCGCCGAATTGAGGCATTGCGTGCTGAGTGGCGGAACTCAACGCCGCGCTTTGCCTTGTTACCAAAGCCAAGAAATGAAAAATTCCATTTCCTGGAGTGGGAATCGAACCCACGACCTGTCGCGTTTACAGTCGCACGCTTGTGCCTTTGCGCCACGACAGGCGGTATAAGTAATGATAAATGATAATAATGATAAAAATACAAGTATAGTAAAGTAATGATACAATAAAATAAATGCCAACATCACACAATATGAGTTTTTATTGCTTTTAATAAATACATAATAATTTCATAAATACAATTTGAAGCGAGAAAAAAAATTCTACATGTTCTATTCTATGAATAGTTCATTGAGTATTAAAATATATATTATATACCAATATTCTCTAATTAATAAAACAATTTATTTTCGCTTAATATATGCATAACATGGATTGTATTGTACAAAAGCGTTGGGATCGGCTATGGCGGACATCGGTCTGATTTATTGTGTTAGAGCTACATTCAAAGTTCGTATATTGTGCACGGATTATTCAGATCAGCTGAAAAACATCCTAACGTTATCTATGTAGAGTATAAATATTTCATTGTTTACTGTACTCGTATACGTTTTAGCAATTTATGTATATTTTATAGTGTTTTAATACTGTTTGGTTTGTTTTATGGTACTTTAATATGATTTAGTTCTTATTAGGAGTATTTTTAATTTAAGGTAACCAATGTATATTTTAAACGTAAAGTATGAATTTTATTAGCAAAGTGTATTTTTATTTCGGTTTCAAGCTATTTTCCGCATAGCTGGATAGTCAGAGATAACCCAGTGTTAAGACATTCTGTTCTCATTGCAATGTTTTTATTTAGAGTGGAAAGTATTCCGTCCGAAATAAATACATTGCAGTGGCATTGAGTGCATTTGGTAAACAATCATAACATCCTATAATGTCATCCATATATACAGCTTACCTCTGTCTACTAGCTTTGCGTGTTGAGTGGCGTAACTCAACGCCGCGCTTTGCCTTGTTACCAAACCCAGGAAAATGAAAATACTAACATTTCCTGGAGTGGGAATCGAACCCACAACCTGTCGTGTTTACAGTCACACGCTTGTGCCGCTGCGCCACGACAGGCGTTCACTACTAAAGTCTACTAGCTCCCTAAATATACCAGCTTCCATAAATATGCCGGCTTTCCTAAATCTATCGGCTTACCTTGTTAAAGTTTTCACCCCTCGTCACTGGTACATTGTGTGTTGAGTGGCGGAACTGAACGTCACGCTTTGTCTTGCCGACGTGGAAAAATAAAAATAATTTAAATATTATCATTCTCGCCTGTGGAGATAGAACCCACAACTCAACAAAAGTCGTTTTCACAGTCAAACATTGTCCCATTGTGCCACAACAGCTTATTAAATCTGTATATCTTATATTTAATTATAATATAAGTTCTTTATTAAAAAAATCTAATACAAAATCTTTGAGCGTAGTATTGAATTTAGTTCCATAGAACGCTTTGAAGAACTACCTAACTTAGATTGACTTCTTTGAAAAGTACTACGAACTTTTGAATTAATTCTAAGGCTATACTATTTTCATGAATAATATATTGTGAAGGCTATTATTTTATATTCAATAGATTGAGCAGTTTAATAATCATGACTTATTAACTCCTACCCTAATAGTGATACAGTACGATATTGATAATAGAGGGCAAAATAAACGCGTGTAAAAAAATTAAAATTAAATATTTTAATGTTCTATATAGAATATCTATGTGATTATTGAAAATTTTAATTAAAAAAACCTGACTTCAAATAAAATGTACTATTGAGTCAAATTATTACGAATAACTCGAAAACTACTTATCAGATTAACCAAATTGAAATGGGACCACATCAGAAGCATTGACAATCGTATAAAAAAAGAACCATCAAAATTGGTTATAACCTTTACATTTCAACAAAAATATGGTATAAGAAAAAAGTATCATAGCTAAAATAACTTCATGCGACAAAGACAGTATAATTTTGTGTGATAAATAGAAGTAGTACGACAAGGATCATAAAATCCATGTAAACGAAGTTGCATATATGCATTGGTTACCAAAATAAAAAAATTAAGCATAACTTCATATATATCTTTATACCTTCTGCGCAAAATGAGCAAAAAAAATGACCAAACCTTTTAAAATTATATGCTAACTAAAATATTCATTTTCATACTCAACGTACTCAAACAAAAGGGAGGTTGTACCATAAAACATCTGCTAATGTTAAGTTAATCTTGTACCTTTTTTACACCAGATTCTTATGTTATAATTTAAATCCCCGCGCAAACCTTTTAGTCAGTAAATTTTACTACGTTAATTAACATTTTAGTTCAACATGCTCTTGGACGTGTGGTCGTTTTTGAAAGCGTGTGGTTTTCAACCAATGCGGGTTACATATTCAATTTCTTTGAGAAAATTAGAAGTCCAATGTCATGTGAATAATAATCTAATAACAAATAACTATTTTAAATGTAAAGCCAATGACGTTGTGGGACTGTGTGGCTATGTACTATGGTTGTGGATTCGAACACCGTCGAAGGAATAATTATATTAAAATAATTTTTGAGATAAAACGCGGCGGTTAGCTCCTCCACTCATCAAGCAAGTTGTAAAGTTAAAAATTATGTAGCGAGCCTATAAAATCTTACGAAGTTACTTAAGTATTATTGTTTAGCTTGTAAATTTAATATTTCGCATGGCATAAGAAATATAATATTAAAATATTAGCGTTTATTTATAATACTTTAAGCAGGTAACAAAATTGTTGAAAGAGAATGGAGTGTCTTTACACTAGGTTCTCTGGTTCCCTCTGCCTACCCTGCTATATGCGGAATACAGCGTGAAGTTAAAAAAAAAAGTAGCATAAGTCCAGTTATGTCATAAAAAAATTATAGCTATTAGAAAATGCAATTTCCTTACTAATAAATTTGAAAAGTATGTAACTATTTTCAGTATTTTTTTTGTTTTTCTATATTTAGAAAAACTAATTCACAAAAAACTTAAATTGAATTCAGTAGAGCTTATTACTTTAGGCTTATATGAAACGAGGTCTCTTTAAATATATAAAATACCTCGAGGGGATCGTTAGTTTAATGAGCCAGATCGACTTGCCATATAATATCTTTATTCTGATTGAAAATAACATTACGTATTACGTAGACATTTCTGTTTCGTAATACTTGCTTTTTATTACAAAACTAGAATAATACATTTTTTTGATAATAAACGTAGAATAATACATTTTTTGATAATCATATGTACAGAATAAGCTCTCAATCTGTATTTTTTCATATCATGAATAAGGAACATAATATTATGTTATATATATATATATATATATATATATATATATATATATATATAGTTTAATTTTGTATATTATTGTGTATTTATTATGCACATTATTCGATTATTTATTATGTAATATTGTTTTAGCTTCACACTATCTCCCGCATATAGCGGGGTAGGCAAAGGGAACCAGAGAACCTAGTGTAAAGACACTCTGTTCTCTTTTAACATGTTCGTTCCCTACTTTCCGCCAAATTGAGGCAATTTAAAGATTCAATTCTTGTTTGTTTATTGTGTTGTATCAATGTTACCGTTACAGTGGTGAATGGTAATATTGGATACGACTCTATAAACAAACAAGAATGGAATCTTTTAATACTACTACTGCTAAAATAACACAAATTAAATTGAAAATTGTTATTTTGAAATAGACTAAACCGCATTTGAATCTGTGAGTGCAGAAACAACGTAAGTCACAAAAAATGCAAAAAATCGTAATCGATTTAAACTAGCTTAGAAAGGCAAGATGCGTGTTCCTTTTCTCCCTCCTGCAAAATTTGTAAATCTGGACTAACGTTGTTTCTGCACTCACCGATTCATTTATGTTACAGCTTCACGCTTCCTGCATGATAGAGACATATAGGGTCAGATAGAATCAAGATACTCAGTTACCATACTTTATGCCCGAAATCGAGATATTGCGTATTGATTGGCAGTACTTAACGGTGGATAAATAAAAATAATTTCAATATAACCATTCCCTAGAGTAGGCATCAAACTAGCAATCAACCAACCAACCCACGCTTAAAGTCAAATGATGCCCCATTGTGCTACAACGATCTCAATTATTTATGTTCTAACTTCCACAAAAGTATTTTTACACAAAGCTTGTCTAACGTCTCTAATCAATTCTTTAAATATTTTATTAACTTAGTCCATTTAAATAATGATTTTTGTTTTTTTTTTTGTTTTTTTAACTTCACGCTGTATCCCGCATATAGCAGGGTAGGCAGAGGGAACCTGAGAACCTAGTGTTAAGACATTCCTTTCTCTTTTAGCAGATCCGTTCCCCACTTTCCGCCAGATTGGGGCATTGCGTGTAGAATGGCGGAACTCATCGCCGCGCTTTGCCTTGTTACCAAACCCAGAAAATGAAAATACTTCATTTCCTGGAGTGGGAATCGAACCCATAACCGGTCGCTTTACAGTCTCACACTTGTGCTTCTGCGCCACGACAGGCGTTATAATTAAAAAAATAAGCAGAATAATGAAAATAGACTTTAACATATGAAGAGATACAATACTATTCGCGTATGTCACTAACCACCTTTAGTTTCCCATACGTTTACCTCCAACAAACTTATAATCCAGCACTTATATACTTAAAACACTAATTACTGAACACTGAGCACTGAATATAGCACACTACCATTGAACAATGATTATAATGAACTATCAATGTAAAGCTAAAGAAGGGGTTTTTATATTACTATGGTAATCCCACTCTTGCTAAATTATTTTCATCTACCCTCATATTAAAATATTCCTACAATTTTAAAATTTGCCTTATAAATAGTAATACATGGCTTATAAATAATAAAACAATATTTCTGGAACTTTCATGTCCAGGTTATGATAATGATGGAGCGTTTGGAAGCATCCCAAATTTTGAATCGCAGTTTATACCGGTGGTGTCGTATTCGACAGCAAAACGCCTTCCTAGCGAAAATCGTTTGCACTTTAGGAATAATTTCAAGACACCCAGCTCTGATCACGTGCCAAGTCGCTTTCCAATTGGCTTTAAGTGGCTGTTTTCTAATGACTGTAATGTGTTTTACATTTTCACTTTAACATTGCAAATAATAGTTTTAGTTGGAATTGTTTCAATTCTTGATAGCTTATATAACAGACGGATTCAATTGGGTAATAAAGGTTTTTTTACCATCAAACTTTTCTCGCATACAGGAGAGTTAGCAGAAGTCCTAGTATCTTAATACTACCGCCGGGATCACGGAAGACTCCCGAGTTCCTGTGATCTCGGTTAGTGGCGGTTCAGGAGAAACATCGTGAAGGTTAAAGTGGGTGCATCTACTGGGCTGGAGTCCCATATAACCCGTCTGTGTCGCCAATGGGGCGGATATGCGTAACAGATTTCGTAACGTTAAAAAAGGGGTCTAAATACTTTATGATTGCATATTAAGTACCTCACGCCGCGTTTTGTCCCACCCGAAAAGAAAGATAAAAATAATTTTGAATATAACCAGTCCCGTTTATGGAGATCAAACCTTCAACCATCACGTTACAGTTACACTTTTCCCCAAGTAACATTACGTAAATACTTATATTGTTCGAAAATAAGAAAAACATTTCGCTGAAGGCAAATGTTTCTCTCGTGATATCTCATGTGTAATAAAGCGATCGACTCTATTTGCCCATTCAATAAACAGGGGTCGAGCACTATCGATATTGAATCTAATCTATCACTTACACCGAGCACATAATGTTACGAAATTCTGAATTGATGAAATTATTGAGAATCTGGTATTGCTTATATAATTTACATACTAAGAAAAATGTTTATTTCCATCGTACCGCTGTAACGTTAGTTAAATTTTTATTTCTGTACGTCATATTAATATTTAAAAGCTTATACTAGCTGTGCTCGCTATCCCGTTCGTATTGAATGAGATTACTTTCGTACTTTAATTTCATAGCCTTTTTTAACTAAATTTCATCTTCTAGAGCTCCGGATTAAAAAAAAACGTCAAGACATCTTATAAAATCTCCCAGATAATATTCAGCAGTTTATAATTATCAATATATACTATCGTAACAGCATCATTTTCAACCTAAATAATACATGCAAGTATGGTCTAGTAATAGACGTGACTTGACCATGTGTATTTTTTCATAAGAAATTCGGATCCGAATGCCGACCGCATTTAACACCCGGATAAATCTTCCCTATATGTTCCTCCAGGCTCACCATCCCAACATTAATTAATTTTTATCCAATATTTATCGTTAGTAGAAAAATAAGACAGTGTTGTGTTTTTTTCCTAGAGGAACTGCATTGAATATCAAAATATAAACTATCCTACTGAACGTACTTTCTTCAAGCTCTATTATCAGCCAAGATTCATTTATTTCTGTATCTAGTTTTTATGCGAATGACACAAAAACTACCAAAGAGACAGATAAAAGGAAAGACAATATACAAAACAGTTCCCACCGGCTTACCTTAATTATTAAAATACAAGTACGAAACCTAAAAAAAGAAGGTCGCTAGGAAAATGTTGGGTATATAATTGCAAAAAAATAAGCTCTGACATCTAAAACCCTCTAAAAAAAGGTCATCACCAAAATTCGATAGTGAAATTACTAAATATACTCGTATTTACATCCTACAGCGGGTTCTCCAAATATATATCCCCAAATATATACCGGCTTACCTAATTAAAATTTTCACCCCTCGCCACTGCCACACAGATATTTTAGTATGCACATATAAGACATATCAAGAAAAACAAAGGTTAAATATTTTTTTAAGATTTTAAAGTGTTAATCATACACTTTGGAAACGAAAAACATATTTAAAAGACGTATAAAAATTTGAACGCAGCGGGACCCGAACCCGCGCCTCTTGGAAACCGCTCTGACCACTAAGCCTTGCGTTCTACATCCGGCTGCGTCGAAATTTTTATAAGTTTCTTACAACTTATTAATGTTAAACTTATTGACGGTTTCCTAGAGGTGCGGGTTCGAGTCCCGCTGCGTTCAAATTTTTATAGGTTTTCAAAATATTTTTTAAAGGGTAAATTAATTAAAAACTTTTAAAAATAAATTCCTAATACTCGTACTTCATAATAAAAAGCTTCACACCGAATCGTTGGAGCGTAAAATAGATTTTTTACTATAGAAGTAGTCCCATCAAGGGGCATTATGTGAGGAGTAATGGGGTATTAGCCAAGAGCGCGATGCAGAGGAAATAGCGCGATCTCACGCCTGATTGCTGCGAATTATGGAATCCACGATTTATTCGAGCCACGGAATTGAACCTGTTAAGTGGAGCACTCCTTTACGTATTCACTGGAATTGCCTTATAGACAGCTGTTAGATATTTATTTAGCTAAACATTTTTAAAGAATAGTAGTAATGGTTAAATAGTAGTTGAGTTATGTAGTTGTATCTATATAACTATTATAGAAACAAAGCAGTGATAGAATTAATTGATTTATAAGGTGATAAAATAATTTTACTTATTACTGACGTGGTAACGCCTGTCGTGGCTCAGAGGCACAAGCGTGCGACTGTAAACGCGACAGGTTGTGGGTTCGATTCCTACTCCAGGAAATAGACTTTTTCATTTCCTGGGTTTAGTAACAAGGCTAAGCGCGGCAATGAGTTCCGCTACTCACCACGCAATGCCTCAATTCGGAGGAAAGTGGGGAACGAAGTGTCTTGACACTAGGCTCCCTCTGCCTACCCTGCTATATGCGGGATACAGCGTGAAGCTATATTTGTATGTATGTATCTACTGACGTGGTATTGCGATTTTTATTTAATTCTAGTAAATATTTAAACCAACTTACGCCATAAAATATATATGTGTGATTAACAATTTTTCTATTATTCAATATATAGTAAAAGATTTTCTTTTTTTTCTAATTATAACAACTAATATAAACTAATACAAATAATAAAAATTACTTCTAAATTATATTTAGTCGTACATATAAATGTATTTTCATTTTTTATAATAGTCACATTAGTGCTATAATAATATATTTACGCGTCATTTAAAATCGTTTGTTCTTTTATTCTCAATTCAATTTGGTAAAAGCAAAGAACTTATTTCATTCGGCCTAATAAATATAGGAGACTAGACATTGTATCACACAATAACATTTTTTTAGTATAGAGAAATATTAAATGATATTACGTATTTGTAATAGTGTCCCCGTTGACGCGTTAACAACGCGTTGTCTTTAGCAATATATATGTCACTTTATATAAACATGGAAATAAAACGCATTGTAGTGTGTGTAACATTTATTTTATTAATTTAATATACTTTTTGTGCGTTATTTTTAAAAAATATATTATTACACTACTTCTCTATATAAACTATAAGTGTGCCAAATTTTATACTCCTCCGTCCATGTAAATTCCACTAAAAGGGGTACACAGTTTTCGCGTCACGTATTTATAATTAGATGATATTTTTTTTTAATATAAGAATTAAATTAATATGTATTTAACACTAACTGTTATATTTTATTAAATAAGTGCTAACATTCATTCACCTACTAAGCTTATGAAATGGTTCAGACGTGAAAAAAGTTTGTGACCTATTTACATAATTGGTTTACCGCGTCCATATCGCGGCTAAAATAAATGCGCCCTTAAGAAAGGTCAAGCGTCATCCAAAGTTTAAAACTGCGGTTCAAAGGAAGTTGAGAAATAAATTACACGGACCATGTCATCTACGCCTAAAATGTCTAAATTCACTAATTCAAGTGTTTCCATTATTCTCGTTAAATGTTTTTTTTTTACTTCACGCTGTATCCCGCACATAGCAGAGTATGCAGAGGAAACCAAAGAACCTAGTGTTACGACACTCCGTTTTCTTAAGATTTTCGTTCCCCACTTTCTGCCGAATTGACGCATTGCGTGACGAGTGGCGAAACTTAACGCCACGCTTTGTTGCCATAGCGAGGAAATGATAATACTAAATATTATAAATATTTTCATTTCCTGCAGTGGGAATAGAACCCACAACCTGTCTCGTTTACAGTCGCACGCTTGTGCCTGAGCGTCACAACTGGCTTCCAAAATTAAAAGTATTTAATTTACATATATGCATATGTAAGGATGTGGCTATAATCATTACAGGAATGGAAGGTATACCGCAAGGAAACGAGTGGTCGTCCTAACGACCGTGCGGTGGTCACCTTATTTGCTTTGTACGCTTGAGGTAACTGTTTGATTTGGCCTGTAATTATGTTGACACTTAGGCAAACTCACTAAATTGTATGTGAATGCAAGGAATATTTTTAATTAGATTGTAATAATATTTGTTTTGGATATACATATACAATTTGCCATACTAATGTAAGTAAATTTCAATTTACTTACATTAGTATGGCACTTTTTTCATTTTTGTTTCTTCGCTCAAAGAATTTTCTTCAACATTTTCTGTTCCCTTTTTATTTTCAGTTTATTCCTTCTCTCTTCCTCCTAGAGTCAAGGCACTTCATCTTTCGCCCCCAATTAAAAACATTGCATGTTACGCTTTTTTGCTAAAATGAGGAAACGAAAATAATTTATATATTATTATTATTCATGCGAGTGGGGATCGAACTCACAACTATCGTGTTAACGATATATTATTGCGCCACATGAATTCTCTGAATAAATATTTTATTGTAACATTGTAACAATTCAATTCTTTCTTCTAGTAAAATTTGGACCACAACAAAAACTTACCGACCATTTCATATCGTTTGTAATCCAATTATCCAGAATTTATTGAAAAGTATCTATACTTTCAAGCATTTTTTTTTTTCAAAATATAAAACAAAACAATTCTAGCTATTCAAACGTCTCCACTATGACATACGACAATTCAACGTAGATAAAATAAAAATGTAAATATATATTCTTTTATTTTAAAGAAAATGCGACATTGTCAGCAAATATGTATGCATTTCTGCGTCGACTCAACCATGAAAAGAGCAATTTACTTGCATTCTGCATATCCAACAATCTTACCTGGATTTCACCAAGTTGCGAAAAAGCGACACGTATTGAAATGTCTTTGTGAAAATGCTGGTTTATTTTATACCAGCTCATGCATTGTTTTCTTTATTGTGTTTTGTATTATATACTCGTACTGCAGATATTTAAATCATATTTTCATATTTTTGGTATACATATATAACTTTAGAAGTGTATTTATGTACATATCGTGAAGTATGTAGGAGTATAGGTACGTACGAGGTATTCATTTAGACTGCAAGATATTGGATCTTTAACGGTGGATATCTTGTATCTTGAAGAAGAAGAGTCTTGACTTCCTATGAGCTTGAAAATTTGCATTCGTGTCCGAATGTGATGGCGATACAATGTTATACCAGCATTGCAACTTGATATGTAGAATGACATGGTCGAAAAACATATTTTAAGAATGTTTTTTTAATCTCTTTTAGTCTATTTTTGGGGAATAAACACAGAAAGTTTAATGACACATCCCAATGACCACTTTTTCCCATTTAATTATATATCTTGTAACCAAATAAATTAAAATGGGAAAAATTCTTCATTTTCAGTCTAAAATTTCCCTCGAGTGGGATTTTTCTGACATGTCCCAATTGTCTCACAACTGCGTTTAATATTAAATTGTGTCCAATGTACAATACATTACCGAAATTACACAAAGCATTTTCACTTCACTTTACGCTTTTTCTCACATGGCAGAGTAAATCGAGACATTGGGTATGACTGGCGGAACTCAACACAGCACTTTATCTTATTAGAGCGGTGAAATAAAAATACATACATACATAGCTTCACGCTGTATTACGCATATACCAGGGTATACAGAGGGAACCTAGTGTAAAGACACTTCGTTCCCCACTTTCCGCCGAATTGAGGAAACAAAAATATTTAAAGATAGTCATTCCCCGACATTACAGTATGTTATAGTATTCTATATAGATATAGATAGTCACAACCAATCATATTTACAGTCAAACGTATGTATTTGTATTTATAAAATAATTATATTTCCTAACTTTAACACTCACTATAAGTATGACCACATTACAAAACAAAACAATACAAATAAAAACAACTAAAACCTTACATTTTCTCTAACAAAAGCAAAATTGGTATTTAATTATAAGCAATAGTCATGTTCATTGTTTATCAAACATAGCAAAGGTAAATTGTATGTCATGTGCTCTTTGACAGTAATACGAGTGGCGTTCAGTTCATTCACGTCGGACTGAACTAGAACATCGCGCTATTTGATCTACTTTTTAATTTTCCCGATTGCATCATTAAATCTGTGGAACTTGTGGAACTACGTGAAGATTTTCTAATTTTGTTGCGAGGAAATCTTTTTCTCTTGTAACTTATTACTTAACTTTTAAAGCTAGTTGAATTTACTTTGCTTTTACGTAGTAAACTAAGTATGGGGCGTCCATTAGGTCTTTCGATTCCAAGATTTGTAAATTGAAAATTGTTGTTAGATAAATTTAATGGAACAGTCTGTCTGTTCGTCAATATTAAACATGGAATCGGATTTTAAATATAAACATCAACTTCACGCTGTATCCCGCATATAGTGGGGTAGGCAGAGGGAACCAGAGAACCTAGTGTAAAGACACTCCATTCTCTTTCAACATTTCCGTTCCCCACTTTCCGCCAAATTGAGGCATTGCGTGTTGAGTGGCGGAACTCAACACTGCGCTTTGCCTTGTTACCAAACCCAAGAAATGAAAATATTAAATTTTACATTTACTGGAGTGGGATCGAACCCACAACCTGTCGCGTTTACAGTCGCACGCTTGTGCCTCTGCGCCACGACAGGCGCTCACAAACATGGAATCGGATTTTAAATATAAGCATACTAATAATATAGTTTAATACTAACAAACGTTTAATACTAATTTTAAAACAAGACAGTCATGGCACAGTGGGTCAGGCTTTGACCGAAAACGCGAAAGGTTTTGGGTTCGATTGCCACTCGGCAGTATGATAATCATACTACCAATAATGATTAATAAAAAATAATACCAATAAATATTTAAATTATGTACATTACTTCGGTCTAGTAAGTCAAAGCACCGCGTTGAATACCGGCAACACGTTCAACATGTAATGTCTCGAATTTAGTTGGGAAGAGAAAAGCAATATTTTTACACTAGATTTTTTCTGCCTACTTTGCTATATGAGATAAAGCGAGAAGATATAGATATTTACTCACTCGTGTAAAACTCGAACCCAAAACCATCGCTCTTAATCAAGCACATACCAACTGCGCTCCAACGTAGTGATTAAATTACCTAATTAAACAAGACAACAATATTTCACTATAATATGATATTATCTAACGTACCTTGTAATGAAATCCTCAAACTAATCGACCTTTAACGAAGGTAATATTATATCAGAGGTGCGCGAACCCGTAACACTGTCTTATAATCGCCGCCTTACAAGTAATAACATTAAATTTGCATTTCATTTGCTTTGTAAGGTCCGTTTAAGCGAACGTCATAATTTTCGTTAAAATGAAGTTCCCCGACTCGTTAATGAAATTTTAAGTTAATGACGGTGCGTCTTCAGGAAAATGTTAACTGAATATTTTAATTAACTATTAAAATAGTAAAGGGAATCTGAATAATATGCTTCATTTGCTTTTAGGTATTTCTTTATGCAACTTTCGCGAAGTAATTTAACTAAATATATCGTTATCGTTTCGTTCTCCATAGCTTACCTTTTATAAAATCAGATCGAGTCATAGATGGCAAAACTCAAAACCAAAAAGATATCTTTTTTTTTATTATTTTTTTATATTTATTCTGATCACTACGGTAACGTGGTCCGTAACTTTTGTCAACTTTAACTATATTTTCATTTTACTTAACTAGGCGTAGGAAATAAGATTTTTTTTTCCAAAGAGAGTCCAAGTGTTTTAGTTGCCTACTTAATATATTATTATTACTTATTATAACTAATATTACTTAACATTACCAAAAATGTATCAATAACGAAGATTCGACTTAAATAGAAGCAAGTCTTCTTATTATATATAAAATTATTTGACTATGGGAATTGGTAAAGGTATATGGATTGAAAATTAACAGTACTTATATAGCTTATAAATTACAATAACAAATAGATAACAATTTAAAGTAATCATAATTTTTTTGTAGCTTTACGCTGTATCCCGCACATAGCAGCGTAGGCAGAGGGAACCAGAGAACCTAGTGTTAAGACACTCCGCTCTCTTTTAACATTTCCGTTCCCCACTTTACGCTGAATTGAGACATTGCGTGCTGAGTGGTAACTATTATTTAAAGATAAATTTAAATTTAAAGATAAATTTAGGTTGTGGGTTCGATCCCCGCTCCAGGAAATGTAAAATTTAGTATTTTCATTTCTTAGGTTTAGTAACAAGGCAAAGCGCGTTGAGTTCCGCCACTCAACACGCAATGCCTCAATTCGGCGGAAAGTGGGGAACGGAATTGTTGAAAGAGAATGGAGTGTCTTAACACTAGGTTCTCTAGTTTCCTCTGCCTACAGGGTACGGATACAGCGTGAAGTTAAAAAAATAAAAAACTTTCCCCCTCAGTAAGATTTGAATGCCCGTTTTCCATTGTTTTTCCCTTACTTTTCATCTTAATTGATCAAGATAAAATTTGACTATTCTGATGTAAACAACACCCCATTTGAAAATTGAATTAAGTAAATATTTGTATCGACAATGAAAGCATTGTGCTGATGTCGATGAGGAGATTGTTATCAACAATCTGCTTTTTCTTTTCAAACAATTTAAT
Organism: Philaethria dido; assembly: GCA_033558755.1. NCBI lineage: Eukaryota > Metazoa > Arthropoda > Insecta > Lepidoptera > Nymphalidae > Philaethria > Philaethria dido. The sequence continues at coordinate 329,313 of JAKGSA010000346.1, read as the reverse complement.
GAACTAGAGTTTCCATTGACGCGTTAACAACGCGTTGTCTATCTATATGTCATTTTACATAAACATACATGTCAAACTATGTTAGTATGTGTAGCATTTATTTTACTAATTTAATATATTTTTTATGCATTATTTTAAAAATATATTATCATTGTGCACTCCTTCGCTATATAAACTATAAGTGTACCACGTTTCTTTGTCCTCCGTCCACTTAATTTTCAAAAAAGGGATCCAAAATTTTTCCTTTACGCATTAGTATATAGATTAACCATATATACTATTGTTTTAAATAGTATCTAAGAATATACTACTTACAAGACACTACTAGTGACAAGACACTCCGTTTGCCGCTTTCCACCTAAATTCGAGGAATTGCATGTTAAGTGGCGGATCTCAACGCCGCGGTTTGTCTTATCAAACGAAATCAGTTAAAGTATAATCATTGATCCGAGTGGGAATCGAACCCACAACCAATCGTGTTAACAATCAGAGACTGACGCACCACGATGGCTTCGGTGCATTTTTACTTTTTTTAATTACACTGATAACATATACTACATGTACCAAAGTGTCTTTTTGTTTTTCGTTTCTTGTTTCATATAAGTTTCTTGGTAAATCTTATAAGCACCTTGAAGGTAAATATTGTAAAAGGTATCGTTAGTGTAACGATCCAAATCGGATTGCCACCTTGAAGAGATCTGTTTGTTTGATTCCTCTACAAGCTAACATATCATTATAGCAAATTTTAGATATTCTTAAATATATTTATTTTTTAAAAAAAATTGTAGGTTTTAACATCTCTTTAAATTAAACATCTCTTCTCTTATAGAGATGCGGCAGCTTCAACGCTTTATCTTGTGTAGCAAAGTAGTCAGAGAGAATGTAGTGTCAAGACACTCCGTTAAACGTGTAGGTGCATATAATGTAAATAAATGAAGGCATACAATTAAATACAGTTTCATTTATAATCTGTGCCAGAAATGATACTGTTTATTTCTAAATATTTAATTTTTTTTAAACATTTTCTTTCGTGAATGTGAAAGATATAACTTTTATGGATTGTATGAGTTTATCGAAGGCACAAGTGCGCGACTGCAAACGCGACAGATTGTAGGTTCGTTTCCCACTCCAGAAAACAAAAATATTAAATTATATATATTTTCATTTCCTCGCTCGCTTGTAACAAAGCAAAGCACGGCGTTGAGTTCCGCTACTCAGCACGCAATACCTCAATTGGCGGTTGTAGTGTAAAACTAAAGAAAATGTTCTTCGAACAGTTATTTATTCAAACATACTTTTAGTAATATTTGAAGTACTCGTAACTAACAAATATATTCATAAAATATGTAAATTTTCAAGCAACATTTATAACTTCTCTAACACGCGTAGATAGTATACAAACATTTCGATTAGCTCGCTAAATTAATTTCGCTGCGCAAGCAATAACATCTCATTCTCTCATGCTATGCCTATTCGATCGACCATTTGAAAACTTTCAATATAGATTAATTACTATTGCTAGCAAATTCGTATAGGCACAGACATACTTTAAGCGAATTTCACCAAATTTCAAATTAATGTACCAAAAAAACTATTTGTACGTGAAACGGGTTAAACGTGAATATATTGTCCAATAATTCTTGATTAAAATTAGAAAAAGTACAATAATATTGATTATCTCGTTACCAAAAAATATGTGCTTATTGATACTAGTGATCCTGATAACGCGTTAACAACGCGTTGTCTTTAGTCACATATATGTCACTTTGTATAAATAATATGGTTGTCACACGCGTGGTAGTGTGTGTAACATTTATCTTATTAATTTAATATACTTTTTATGCATTATTTAAAAAATATATTAGCATTCTGCACTCCTTCTCTAGATAAGCTATAAATTTGCCAAGTTTCATGCTTTGCCGTCCGCGTAATTTCCGTAAAAGGAGATCCAAAGTTTTTGCTTTACGTATTTATATTACGTCTCATATAGATACTGTATTATTTCATTATTCCCTAACATGCCTCATATATATATTATCTATTATGCCTTGAAGCCAATTCAACCGAATTTAAAAAAGAAAGAGGTTATCAATTCGATTGATTTTTTATATATGCTACCACATAATTTTTTAGTGAGTGACCCGATTTTGATGATTCTTTTTCATATGATAGCTAATGCTTTTGAAACAGTTCTACTTAAATTTAGTTAATATCTGACGAGTAGATTTTTAGTTTCTAGTAATAAATTTACTTTTTAGTGTATTTTATTCAGAGTCAGTTTTCTTTTTCTGTTCTTCTTAAATGAACGTCTGTCGTGGCCCAGAGGCACAAGCGTGCGACTGTAAACGCGACAGGTTGTGGGTTCGATTCTCACTCCAGAAAATGGAATTTGTCATTTCCTGGGTTTGGTAACAAGGCAAAGCGCGGCGTTGAGTCCCGCCAATCAGCACGCAATGCCTCAATTCGGCGGAAAGTGGGGAACGGAGTGTTTTAACACTAAATTCCCTCTACCTTACCTGCAATATGCGGGATACAGCGTGAAACTATGTATGTATGTATGTTCTCCTTAAATCATAATTTTAAATTCTAATGTTTGTGATAAAAATTAAATATAAACAAAAAAGTATATAATATTATAGTTAAAAAGATCTCATAAAGAAGTATCATTAGACGTGTTACGTTCTGGCTTAGCACGATGAAACGTACTAATGGTATCAAGAAACGTGAGGAAAATACCGACTGTGAGCACTTGGATAAACTATATATTTTATATTAAATTTATTACACAATTTATATATGTATCTTTTTCTGTTATATATGAATGGTTTTCGCCGCTACGCCGTTTTTTTTTTTGTATTATAGTATTATGCGAAGCGCACGGCGATTGACGGGATTACTGCAAAAATCATATGATAATCTTTTTTTTTAACTTCACGCTGTAACCCGCATATAGCGGGGTAGGCAGTGGGAACCAGAGAACCCAGTATTAAGCCACTTCATTCTGTTTCAACATTTCCGTTCCCCACTTTACGCCGAATTGAGGCATTGCGTGTTGAGTGACGGAACTCAACGCCGCGCTTTGCCTTGTTACCAAACCCAACAAATGAAAATACGAAATTTTACATTTCCTGGAGTAGGAATCGAACCCACAACCTGTCGCGTTTACAGTCGCACGCTTGTGTCTCTGCGCCACAACAGGCGCTGAAACATGAAATCATGAAAGCATAAAAATAATATTGTATTTTCATACAAAAAGAAATCGAATCTATATACTAAACCAGTTCAAACTTCCTAACATATTTTTCAATAGCCACATTATTAGAAATTTAATACAACTGCAAAGTAGCGTACCAAGATAAAATCACAGCGCTAACTCGACAACGATCACACGACGATGGCCGCCAGTTTTATAGACAAAGCGAGGAGCGGATATTGCATCGAGCGCCTTACCGGCCCCGATCTCTTATTTACTACGCCAAGTCACTATTACTTGCGACGCTTAATAGAAAAGCTTCGCATTCACTTTTATGAAGTATTTTAGTTTTTGTTTTTAGTTTATAACTTATTACCGTCAAGAGGCGCAGTACGACATCGTATGGCTAAAAATGTGAATGGTTATGAGTTCGATTCCCAATAATCCTTAAGTTTCTTCTTTTTCAGTTTCAGTTTTTCTTTTTTTTTATGGATAACGGATGGCAAACGAGCAGAAGGACCACCTTATGGCAAGTGGTTACCTTCTATGGTGGCCACCATAGAAGGTAACCACTTGCCATGGACATCTACACCAGAGATGTTGTAGATGCGTTGCCAAGCTAGAGGACACAGATGGAAGGAGAAGACAATGTAGTAGTCCGCTATCGGAACCACCATATTTTTGGGGAAAGGATAGATGAGAAAGGGGAAAACCTGGCTTACATGTCATCGAACCGGAACATATTATGATATGTTCCGGTTCGATGACAAGACAAGACAGATATTTGGCGGTTCGTCTTTGACATGATAGTGGTCGCGAGCCAGTCGGAGGACGAACCTCCTACCACCAAACTACTGGGATACCCGCCTCTTACGGGACGCTACCCAGCGGCGGAGGGGAATTGTCATTCTAACCCCGATATCCTCACAGGGAAAGTTTTTTTATATAATAATTTTCGTCTTTCTCATTTCTATATTTTATAATTCATATTTATTAATTACAGTTAATCCCACATTTTCATTTACTAAATTATTTGTTACATTCATTGGGCCACCGTGCTGTGGACAGCGTCTGACTACAGATGCGAGTGGTTGTGGGTTCGATTTCACTCAAGGAAATGATTATATTAAGTCATTTTTATTTACCGGGTTTGGCAACACAAAGCGTGGCGTTGACTTTCATAACTTAACTTCACGCTGTATCCCGCATATAGCGGGGTAGGCAGACGGAACCAGAGAACCTAGTGTTAAGACACTCCATTCTCTTTCAACATGTCCGTTCCCACTTTCCGCCAAATTGAGGTATTGCGTGTTGAGTGGCGGAACTCAACGCCGCGCTTTGCCTTGTTACCAAACTAAGAAATAAAAGTACTAAATTTTACATTTCCTGGAGTGGGAATCGAACCCACAACTTGTCGCGTTAGCAGTCGCACGCTTGTGCCTCTACGCCACGACAGGCGTCATAACCCGACATACAATATGTCGAACTCGAGCAGAAAGTGGAAGACGAAGTGTTTTGTGTTTTTACGTTCCTGAGAACTTCACATAATCACTGATGATTATATGCTTTGCTTTGATTTTAATTATATGCTTTTGATAGTGATTTGCGTGCAAAAAAACCTTCTCCCCAGATATATTTAAAATACAGACACGTAAGATTTCATTAAGATCTAAATACCGCGTGAAACCCCTTAGGTTTAATTTAATTTATCGCTCGTAAAGGCAAATTGAAGCAGTTTTCACACAATTTTACGCAACTAATTAGTCTGCTTAGTTGATAAGCATTCATTATCTTTAATAAGTAATTGCGAGAGTGGTATAGTGGATAATATATACGCATGTTTAATGGTATTGATGCTTCTAGATTCAAATCTAGTTGAGCCAAGTACTTGTAATTTTAGACAAAATCTAAACTTAGAAACAGAAAAAATATTTTTGCTGGATGTGGTCAAGTCTATGCCTATGTAGGCCTACATTCATACATAAAATTTAAAAAAAATCGACAAAAAATATAAGCTACTACCAAAGTAAAGCTAGTTACGTTTGAATATTCAATCATTAAGTTATGAATGTCAAAAAAATACCATATACCATGTATATATCTCCTTTAAAATTGAATCGTTGAGTGCAGAAACAACGTAAGTCACAAAAAGTGCAAAAAATCGATGTACACTTTTTTCACCCTCCTGCAAAATTTGAAAATCTGGACTTACGTTGTTTCTGCATCACCGATTCAATTAATCAGGAGACATTAAATTTTAAAATTAAATTTTAACTTCATTCTAGACCTCACGCTTTATATTAACAACTTGTAAATTAACAAGGTAACAAAGACATGGTCCTTAATGAAAATCTAAGAATACATTCTCTTATAAAATAATTTGGAATAAGAAATTATAATAATTTCATTACTATACGTTCAAATATTTGTACGTAACAAAGTTCTTTTCTATTTCTACTGTCGTTCACAGGCAAATTAAGTTTGTTTTAATATTGTACTTGTACATTTATATCGCTTGCTTCGCGTCATTAACGCTTGAGTATAAATTTGGTATTGGTTTTTGGAAGACAGTGTATCGTGGCATAATGGGAGAGCGTCTGACTGTAATGATGAATGGTTGTGCTCAACGCCGCGCTTGGTCTTGTTACCAGAGCGAGAAAATGATTTTTTTTTTTTCTTCACGCTGTATCCCGCATATAGCAGGGTAGGCAGAGTGAACCTGAGAACCTAGTATTAAGACATTCCGTTCTTTTTCAACAATTTTGTTCCCTACTTCCTGCCGGTTTGATGCATTGCGTGCTGAGGGGCGGAACTCAACGCCGCGCTTCGCCTTGTTACCAAACCCAGAAAATGAAAATACTTCATTTCCTGGAGGGGGAATCGAACCCACAACCTGTTGCGCTTACAGTCGCACGCTATTCTACGACGACATCAAAGCATTAAAACATTTTCTTAATTTTTATCTTTATCAAATAAACTGTATGCGTGCCTATCAAACATTTCAAAACGAAACACATTCCTAGTATATTTAATACTTACTTCTTAACTACATCGAAACAAATAAAGCGATAATATATGATAATCTACGACAATGTTCTTAACAGAGTTATTATTTATTTGTAAGGATAATATTGTATATACAAAACTGGGTAATATTCTTTAGGATATTTAGAACAAAACGTAAGAAACGATATATTAATTTTTTTTTTCAATAAAGTCAAGTTATCGTGATATTTAAATAGAAAAGGAGAAAGGAGTGCTACATCACTAAATAACTAATGGTGAAAAGGATAAGAAAGGATTATAAGTACATATGAATTACGAGTACATCTGCACAGTTTAAATGATATCCCAAGTTAAATAAATGTTGCAAAAGTAAGTTCATTTTAATTAAGTGCCCTGTCCACAACCAACTTCATCTGTGAGTAACTAAGGTCGCGGAAACTTTCCCTTCGCAATTTGGCACCAAACTTTCTAAAAACTTTTCTATGTAGAGTTACATAGGATCCAATTTTTAAATATATATAGTACATACATTTGTACTGATGTCTTTAACACAAATACATACATATACCCACATTTCCGCATAATAGGGTAGTCAGAAAGAACCTTGTGGCAAGACACTCTGTTTTACGCTTAGTATATCTCACTATTCAGCTTAGTTTTGTTACGTGGTAGGAGGTTCGTCCTCCGACTGGCTCGCGACCACTATCATGTCAAAGACGAACCGCCAAATATCTTATGATGTGTTCCGGTTCGATGGCATGTAAGCCAGATTTTCCCCTTTCCCACCCATCCTTTCCCCAAAATGTGGTGGTTCTGATAGTGGACTACTACATTGTCCCCCCTTCCATCAGTATCCTCTAGGTTGGCAACGCATCTACAACATCTCTGGTGTTGTAGATGTCTATGGGCGAAGGTAACCACTTACCATCAGGTGGTCCTTCTGCTCGTTTGCGGTCGTTTAAAAATAAAAAAAAAAAAAAAAAAAAAAAATAGTTAATTTAAGAGAGAACATCAAGATGTTCTTACAAAACAAGTTTTATTCATAAAGATGATCGTTACTTCAGTATGATTCAATAAATTGTAATTCTCATAAAAACAGTAGTATAACTGAAAATTTTAAAGCTTTAATCGAAATTTACTATAATTTTTTCAATTTTGAAGGCGATATTTCTTTATTTATTTTTTCTGTACGTATTATTGCAGAACACTAAAACGATATATCTATCAACCACATGATAACTCACTTTTAACACATAAAAAAATAATTAAACACACCATCTTACAAAACCTAAGCTCATCCGAGTATACATTTACAGATAAGAGTACCAGGATCTCAACCTCCAGAGCTTCGTTTTACAAACAGCGAGCAAATGAAAATAATTTAAGTATAATAATTTCCTCGAGTGGAATTCGAACCCACAACAAATGGTTTTTACAGTTATTGATAATTTTAAGTAGATACCCGTACTTAATGTTAAGTACAAGCTTGTGTAAGCGGTAAAGATTGTAATGAATTATAAAGGTGATTCCTCCCTTTCTTTTTTTATGCAGAACATCAAAATAAGAGGCCAGAGGCCTATCGTGGGACACAGGCACTAGCGCGTGACTTTAAACCGCGACGGGTTGTGTGATCGATTCCCACTCCAGGATATGAAAATATTAAATAATATTTAGTATTTTCATTTTGTCACTCTGGTAACAAGGAAAAGCACGGCGTTGAGTCCCGCCACTCAGCACGCAATCATTGCCTCAATTCGGCGGAAAGTGAAGAACGGATATGTTAAAAGAGAACCGAGTGTCTTAGCACTAGGTTCTATGGTTTTCTCTGCCTACCTCGCTATGTGCGGGATACAGCGTGAAGCTAAAATAAGTAATATACCTATCAAATAATTAAACACACCATCTTACAAGACCTAAGCTCATTTAAGCCTACATTTCAACATAATACCAGGATCTCAACCCCCGGAGGTTTCAATACAATCCACCGGCTACTTACATAGTAATATTATTTCCTGTGCAACGAGTAGTTGCTGAAAACGCTATCATTTGATTTCCCAAGAGAATGTATGAAAAACGTTGATTTTACGATACAAATATTCTGTGGCTCTCATATTTATTATCTGTAAAAGTTATACTGAAATCACTGGTATGTGTGTATTATTCCCTCGTTGGACTGAATGTAAGAAAGTTTGACTATTTGTTTCTATTAGAGTGTACAACACTAACTAGTTATATTTTTTATCTAGTTGTATTTTTTTCTAAATATATTGTCTTTTATAATAATGAAATATGTGAAGTGAGACCAAATATTAATGACCATCGTATGACTTTAAACACGATTGGTTGTGGGTTCGATTCCCACTCGGACGATTGTATTTAAAGTATCTCTCTGTATAGTTCTCTCACTCTGGTAAGATAAGCCGCGGCGTTTAGTTCCGCCACATAACACGCAATATCTCAAATTGATCAGAAAACAGAAAGCCATGACACTCTGACAATTTTTTATAGGGGATAAAGTGTGAAAAGGTCTTAATCGACAATGAATAAAATTAAGACTAGATGAACTGGAAAAGCTGAAAAACTTTTTAAAAGATAAAAAAAGTCTTCATAAATCTTACTCTAATGATAATATGAATTAGATAACGCCTGTCGTGGCACCATATGTGGGTTCGATTCCCACTCCAGGAAATGTAAAATTTAGTACTTTTATTTCTTGGGTTTGGTAACAAGGCAAAGCGCGGCATTTAGTTCCGCCACTGAACACACAATGCCTCAATTTGGCGGAAAGTGGGGAACGGAAATGTTGAAAGAGAATGGAGTGTCTTTACACTAGGTTCTCTGGTTCCCTCTGTCTATCCCGCTATACTCGTATGCGAATACAGCGTGAAGTGAAAAAAAAAAATTGCTTTAATAGCTTTATGATTCGTAAATATATATTTTTACCGATCAAACCTCCTTCGTGTGTTTGTGTGTGTGTTAATGAATTTGTGCTCAACTGACACGCTCAAAGCTTTACTATTAAAGAGCTGAGCTGAATTACTTTGCTGAGTTACAAATAAAATAATCACATACGTAATTCATATCCATTTAATATTTATTTCATAAGTAAGAAAACTACAAACATTTGAATATTATTATTATTAATTACTTTAGATTATACCAATTTAAAATTGTTAAGGAAATATTAATATATTTCTTTTCCATTGACAATTTATTATGTTATATAGTAATAAAATTGAATTATTTTTTTTTTAATAATTTTTACTGAAAAATTATAACTTTTGTTTTATATAAATAAAAGATAGGAAAAATAAGTATATATTGTATAATATTGTCGACTTAGAGTATTAAATATTTAATCCAATTAATCTGGAGATACAAAAAACATTTTTTTTTAAATATATAAAAGAACTTGTTTTATGAGAAAGAAAAAAAAAATATATATTGTAAATATGTTAGACTTATATGGAGGTAGATGCAAATTTTCAAATAAATAAACGCATTTAGCAGTTTCACTCATCATGTGTATTTTTTTACACTATCCTAAGCTACAAAAAAATCACAACAACAAAAAGATAAACTTAGCCGTTATACTCTAAATAGACAATATAATAAATTAATTTAAATTTAAAATACTTAACTATACTCCTTACACAGCTTGGCGACGTGGTGCGCGGCGACGGCGGCGCGGCGCGGTGACGTCGCCACGTCGTCGCCCGTCGCCACGCGCACGCTGAATGCTTGCAGTCTGTTGGACGCGGGTAGCATGCGACCTAACACTCTGACAAAAATATATATATTTTTAGGTTGTTTTATAAAAGATACGTATGAACGAGTATGTATTTTGGTAAGACAAAAGATAGCATTAATTTCCGTCATTTAATGTCGCCAAGTCAACATATTATATATTTTTTTTATCTTCACGCTGTATCCCGCATATAGCGGAGTAGGCAGAGGGTACCTGAGAACCTGGTGTTAAGACACTTCGTTCTCTTACAACAATTCCGTTCCCCACTTTCGTTGCGCTTTGCCTTGTGGTTACCCAGGAAATGAAAAATTCCATTTCCTGGAGTGGGAATCGAACCCACAACCTGTCGCGCTTACAGTTGTACACTTGTGCCTCTGCGCCACGACAAACGTTAGGCCTAGGGACACTGGGACATATTACATTATATATATTTACGCCGTAAGACCGTCCTCCTTTTTGCGCCCAAGTTTTCAAAATATTGCATACATTTCATAGCATATTATAATATTTATCAAATATATAATTTATATAAATATTCCTAATTGAATATCGTAATGTAACTATTTCTATATTATGATTACTGAATGAATATTCACCTTACAGTACAAGGAACTTGAAGTTTCGGTAACAGGAAGTCTATTTCATAGTAAACTATTTGCATAGCGGGACCATTTTCATCTCTTACCACTAAGTTCTTAGCGCACGACTCGCCTTGTCTTACGTTTACACATTTCCCTTTAAATATATACAATTATATATGAAAATTAAAATAAATTAAATATAAGAGAGGTGACCATGAAACGCCATGCTATTTTTAAGGCATCCTTTCTTTTATGGATAACGGATGACAAACGAGCTGAAGGACCACCTGATGGTAAGGGGTTACCTTCGCCCATAAACATCTACAACACCAGAGAGGTTGTAGACGCGTTGCGATCCTAGAGGATACAGATGGAAGGGGAGGACAATGTAGTAGTCCGCTATCGGAACCACCACATTTTGGGGAAAGGATGGGTGGGAAAGAGGAAAACCTGGCTTACATGCCATCGAACCGGAACACATCATAAGATGTTTGGCGGTTCGTCTTTGATATGATAGTGGTCGCGAGCCAAACGGAGGAAGAATCTCCTACCACCAAACATTGGCTTGCTAAAAAGTCATAGTTATTGTCATACAGTTGCATATTTCTTCTATTTATATTTAGTCTCATATTCAAAGATATACACGGCAGCAAGTCGCTTGTGACAATCTTCCGTGGTCCACCTACTTTACATATCATATATGAGGTCATAGTGGCATATTGGTATAGATTCTAACTGTAAACGGATCGATCATTATAATTTCGATCTCTACTCGGAGAAATTATTATATCAAAAATAACTTTCAATTCTCTGCTGTGGTAAACTAAAATGCAGCTTTGAGTTTCGGCACTCAACACACAATGTCTCAATTTCAAAGAAAGTGAAGAACAGAATGGCTTCACGTTAATTTTTTTCTAGTTTTTAGGTTTCACGCTGTATCCCGCAAATAACAGGGGAGGCTGAGGGAACCAAAGAACCTAGTGTTAAGACATTCCGTTCTCTTTTTGATATTTCCGTTCCCCACTTTCCGCCGAAATGAGGTATTGCATTTTTAGTGGCGGAACTCAACGCCGCGTCTTATTAGCAGAGCGAGGAGATGAAAATACAATATATGATTTAATATTATCATTTCCTGAAGTGGGAATCGAACCCACGACCTGTCACGCTTACAGTAGCACACTTGTGCGTCTGCGCCAGAACAGACCCCTTAAATAATTTCAATTGTTAAAAAGCTACAGGAAATGTTCTTACCAACAATGTCATATAAGACCATGACGCCAATATCTTGAATCATCTTGTGCCATTTCAACACATTTTCTATAGTGCCGCAAAATACTCTAGTTCCAGTCTTATATAGTTCCTTTAAAAATAAATCAAATAGCACATCCTAATTAGAATTGAGGCCTATCGTGGCGCTGAAGTACAAGAGTGCGACTGTAACCGCGATTGTGGGTTCGATTCCCACTCTAGGAAATGAAAATATTATTTAATATTTTAATTTCCTCGCTCTGGTGACAAGGCAAAGCGCGGCGTTGAGTTCCGCCACTTAGCACGCAATGGCTCGATACGGCGGTATAGTAGTTTACACAAAATACTTGTAAAATTTATAAAAAAATAGAATTTTAATACAAATTATATATTAGCCGATGGTCCTTGTCCTTATTTCAATTAATTCAATAACCACACAAATTCTTAATACTGACTTCTATTCCTATTGTCACGCTAATGTCTTTGCAGGGATAGTTAAGTAGAGTTTTCAAAATATTTGTTACGTAACATTTATAAAAAAAATAGAATTTGTATGAAACAAATTATATATTAGCCGATGGCTCTTGTACTATTACAAATTTTAAACACCAGTCAGTCCTACATTATTTACACGAATATTTAATGTAACCAAGTAAAATTAAACTATATGTACTATTATTTATTATAAATATACGTAATTAGTTTTCAGAAAAACCTCGAACCACTGAAACTTAAATATTAATTAGCACTCGTAAATCATATAAATTATAATTAATCGAAAGGTGTTTCTGTTGAAGTTTTAATTAAAATATGAAATGTGCCTGTAAATACCTGTTAGGGTTCGCGGAAGCATAAGTGATGAAAGCATGGTATAATTCAATTAACTTGTGAGAGAGATAATTAAGAAACTTACTTTTTAAAAATATAAAGAATATTAAAACTAAGGTTTTTTTCATTGTGTATTGTTTTATACAAGTTAAACTTATTCATTTGATTTCCATATTGAGAAGCAAAATTGTAACGGTGCCCATCTTGGACTTAAAATGGATATATTAAATATTTAATGATAGCATAAATTTAAATAGACAATACGTCATCAAAGCTAAAGGCGTGTACTAAATATATTAATATAGTTTTTAGTTTCGCCTTTACTTTTGAATGAATCTAATGATTCATCGGTCATGAGGAACGGGGTCAAACTTCCCCGCCTTACTAAAGCGGGAAAATAAAAATAATTTCAACATAATCATTTCCACGAGTGAGAATCAAACCCAAAACCATCATGTCTAGACACACGGTGTCCCACTTCGCTATAATATCCAGTAATAATAACAAACACATATTATACCACAAGCACTTTTGAATGCAAATGTATGTAAAAAAATAAAATATTATAATTAGAGATACCCACGTTCTGTAGCTTGCACTAAACGAGCATTAAGTTTATACGAAAATGTATACAATTCTAGTAGTAAAATGTCACTGTGTCACGTTCTTGTATTGCATAACGTGTAATTATAGTTAATGTTATGTGTCTGCGAGTGCTTTTACTACAAATATTATGTTTGGCATAGGAATATAGTATTGTGTTAATAGTAATTGCTTTATTATATAGGGTGTCCCAAAATTAACGCAAGTTTTGAATTAAATAGAAAATGCCATTTTAGTATTTTAATAGCGAATGAATAATGAATATAATAGCAAATGGCGGCAAAGTCAAATCTTGCGTTAATTTTGGGACACTTTATATACACGTTAACCCTATCGTGGCGAAGAGGCACAAGCATGCGACTGTAAGCGCGATAGGTTGTGAGTTCGATTCCCACTCCAAGAAATGTAATATTTAGTATTTTCATTTACTAGGTTTGGTAACAAGGCAAAGCGCAGCGTTTGAGTTCCGTCACTCAGCACGCAGTGCCTAAATTCGGCGGAAAGAGGGGAAAGGAGTGTCTTAACACTAGGTTCTCAGGTTCCCGCTGCCTACCCTGCTATATGCGGAATAAAATGTGAAGTTAAAAAAAATAAAATAAATAAGAAGCCTTCGTGGCGCAGTGAAACATCGTTTTACTGTAAACGCGACGGTTGTGGATTCGACCTCCTTTTGAGGCGTTTATATTCAAATTATTGACAATTCTTTGATCTAATAAGAAAAATGCTATGTTTAAATCCACCATCTACCACGTATTGTCTCTAAAAGTGGGCAGAAAGCAAAGAAAAGACTATATAAATACTTATTTATAAACACAACACATTTTTTTCGCTGTATCCCGCACATAGCAGGGTAGACAAAAGGAGCTAGAGAACTTAGTGTTAAGACACTCCGTTCTCTCTTTAATATTTCCGTTTTTCACACAACATTCTCGCGTGTTTTTATATAGATCTACATTCAAATCTCTGCTTTATTTATTTATAATCATAAAGTATACATAAATCTATGTATATATGTATAAAATGATCATTATACTGATATATAAAAAAAATAATTAATACCCAAAATGTCTGAATCACTGAATAATTAATATACTAAAGTCAAGTTCACTTCAATTTTGTATAACTGGCATTGAATACGTATATGATATTAAAAATTTAACATACAGCCAGCCCTTTTCTACTTATGTTTACTTTTATTATATCAATATTGGCGTTCATAGCGAAGGTTAGATCAAATCAAATATAATCAAAATTACATAAAAAATTATTACTATTACTTATTTACATATAAAAAAATCAATTTAAGCTATTGAACTGATAACAGTTGTATTAAAAATATATATTTGGACGTAAATATGTAATTTAGAACAATGAGCATCACATTTTTGACTATCCTTTTATGCATATTGCACTTATTTCCTAACTAAGAGACGTAACCTAAGAAAATCTACAAATAAAGTAACTACTGAACAACGCAGCGGCTGTGCTACATTTACTAGATAGCTGAAAACCAAAACAAACCATCCTAAACTTCGTATGTCCAAAAAAAATCTGGAATTGAATCCACAATACTTTCTGACAATTACAGTCACTAATAACTATACCAAGAGTCCTAACTAGAAAAGCTTCAAGCTGTATCCTGCACATAGCAGGGTAGGCAGAGGGAACCAGAGAACCTAGTGTTAAGACACTCCGTTTTCTTAAAATTTTCGAACAAAATGAAAAGAAAGCCTATCGAAAATTCACCATAACGTCTCAGAAAATAGTTCTTTCGATCTCTTTAAAAATTAAACACAGTTTAACAAGTTTGCGGTGCCATTTCCTTTATACGACATCATATAAAAGAGTAAAGTTTAAGGGGACAATGATACACTTACTTTTAGTTTCTCCGCGCGAGGTTTAACTTCATTCTGTACTTCGCTCTTCAATAAATCAGTTTCCACTTGTTTCTTTGGTGTCGCTATGTTGAAAGTATATGATTTTTTACATATTTTTAAAATGTTATTCACAAACTTAAGATAAGTAAAGCTTTTTTAGATAACGTATAAAAATTTCTATGTAGCGAGACTCGAACTCGCATTTCTTGAAAACCGTCAAGGCGCTCTGACCACTGATCCATACGGTCTTATCTTACGTTGAAATTTGTATACGCTTGCTAAAATATAAATTTGTTGTTAGCATGACCGGGAAGGATGTATATGTATATTTATTTTAATAAAAAAATATATTTGTTTATAATTTTTGTATAATATATGTATAATACACTGCTAATATTCATGATATTCCTCAAAAGAACAAAAAAATTTCGCATAAAATCAAATAACGCAAATGTATTTTTTCTTTTTTATTTGACACTTTGCTTTCTTTTGCAGAGTGACCTGAGAGAGTTTAGTCCTAAGACTTTTCAAATTTCGAAGCAAGCAACTTAAAATAAAAACATTTAAGGTATTCGAAGTGAAAACCATCGCGTATCAAACATACACAATTAAATAAATTATGGCAACATTAAAATATTACATACAAAATTAAATTAAAAGAAAAAATATAAACACAAATTCACAAATAGCCTAACATAAAGAAAAATGCAAGTATGTGGTACGTTGTCCCATATTTTATAGTACGTGTAAACGAAGAACCCTTGTTTTAATTAACCATCCTGTCTACGACCAAATGTAAGGGTTAAAAAGTGGTGCGTTTTTTAATATGCATATATTATGTACACGATATTAATATGATTAAGTTGAGAAAACCTAGGAAAAACCTAAATTTAATATATTTTTAAATATTATTTACATACTTAGCCTGTCGTGGTGCAGAGGCACAAGCGTGCGACTGTAAACGCGACAGGTTGTGGGTTCGATTCCCACTCCAGGAAATGTAAAATTTAGTATTTTCATTTCTTGGGCTTGGTAAAAAGGCAAAGCGGCGTTGAGTTCCGCCACTCAACACGCAATGCCTCAATTCGGCGGAAAGTGGGGAACGAAATTGTTGAAAGAGAATGGAGTGTCTTAACACTAGGTTCTCTGGTTCCCTCTGCCTACCCTGCTATATGTGGGATACAGCGTGATGTTAAAAAAAAAAGTTGAGAAACTTTATTTTAAATTTTTATATATTAGAGGCCATCGTGGCGCAGTGGGGCGATTAACTGTGAATGATGGTTGTGAATTGGATTCCCACTTGGAGTAAAGTTTATATTTAAATTATTATCATTTTTCTGCTTTAGTAAGACAAAATGTTTATCAACATGCAGTTTCTGAATTCGGGCGGAAACCGGAAAACAGAGTCTTGCCACTAGATTAACTACGCTGCTATGCGAGAAAATTCGTGAAGCTCGAAGAAAAACGTTTTATGCAATAGCTAATAATACAGTTTGGAAATAGTTAAATCGTTTTAAAATCCTTTAAAATTACTAAGCCATATGTGTATGATGTACGCAAGTATAAAATCTACCAATTAACATTGGCAGCGTTGAGTACCGCCACTCAGCACGTAATGCCTCAATTCGGCGGAAAGTGAGAAAGGGAAATGTTAAAAAAGGACGGAGTGTCTCAACACTACTTTCACTGGTTCTCTCTGCCTACTATGCTATGTGCGGGATATAGTATGAAGTATAATTTATGATCATCTGGTATACTAGTAATAGTACATACATACTAGAAACTTCCTTAAAGCATTCAAAGGTATATTCTATATATTGAAACAATATTAAATTCCAAACATATCAGCAACTCATACCTACTTGTAACAGACTGTATGTAACACGATACACCAAAATTGTAAACGCTACCCTATTATAAGTTTGAATACCCTCATTTTAATTAACCATCCGTCCACAGTTCGTTGAGAGTTGCTGAGAGAAGAAACTTTGTCTTTGCGACTGAAAGGTTTAAACTTTTTAAATCTACCCTTTTGCCTTACCATTGTCAGGAATATGACTGAGGTAATGTATTGAGTACTAGAAATTTATATTGTTATTATTTATATTTGCTTAAGTTTCCTGTTTGTTCCTGCTTGTTGTTGTTAGCAGAATAATTAAAGAGAACCGAGATCGAAATATTCCGTAATTCACTTCCAGAATTCTTTTTTTTATGTTTAACCAGAACAAAATAATAAAAATAATTTAATAATCATCCCACCGAGTGAAAATCGAACCCACATCGATCCGCGTTTATACTCAGAAGTTGTGCCACTGTGCTACGATAGTCGCTATTTTATTTAGTATTTAATTTATAAGGCGATATTATGAATATATAGACTTTTTGCTCTTCCATATATCCTTTAACTAAGCTAAATTCATACTCTTTTACTTATAACAGCACAATTTTCATGTAAAGGGGTCAAAAGCGTGTTACTACATAGATTTTAACGAATATTTAAAAAAACAATTATACATAAGTTGTAAGTGTATATTAACATTCAATAATATTCTACCTACTAATAATAATTATTATTACCTAATTAATAAAAAAATTGTAATCGTATAAGTAAAAAGGTATTATATTTACGGGAACAAAACATGTACAACTTACGTATTTCAAAATGAAAGAAATAAAATTTTAAAAAATCTTACCTTCAGGTAATTTTTGAACTGCTTTTATAGTTTCAGTTGATGTTTTCGCAATGGGTTTTGGAAAATCACTAAATGGTTCAGGTGGTTGAACTAAAAGTAAGTAATGATTATTATTTTTTATATTTCTTATATAATTATAATTATTAATATTTTAATTTTAGTTACTCAAAAATAATTACTGTCATATATAAGATTAGAACTAAGATTTTAACAAAAAATAAAACCGAATTCAAAGAAAATAAATTAAAAGTATCAAAAATTACTCGTCAGATCGTAACTTAATTTAAATGGGACTACACCAGTAGCATTAGCTATCATGTAGTAGAAGGATCATCAAAATTGGTTCACCTAATAAAATGTTATACATAAAAATACAGTCGAATCACCTATTTTTTGAAGTCGGTTACGAATACTAGACTATGTCACGATAATGCCACCGAACATTATACGCATACAAGCTACGGTTTTCTCATTATACCAGAACAAACATCAATAAATCTGTCGCATTTCAAAACAGAACATGCAACCGATTGTTTACATATGATTTGTTGGAACTTGACTATTGTAAGTTCCAAAATATCAACTATAGCTAATTTATAATATATTTATTACGAACTAGTTGATACCCGCAACTTCGTTTACGTGGACCTATTACCCTTGGAACCTTGGATCCAGAGTTATTCCGTCTTCATCATATTTAGGCATCTTCAACTTATGTAATGTCTATATGAGATAAGATGTCCATCACATTAAATAAAACTGTTAAGATGTTTTTCCATATATGTTATATTGTACTGATTTTTTTATTTTCATAGAAGATGTTTCAAATGATTATAATTTTTACACTTCCACGCATTTTCCTCCGTCGAAGATATTTTGGGTGAAGGAACTCAACGCCGTATTATGATGAAATAACCAGAGCGATGAAAAAAAAATAAAAATAATCATTCAATCAACCACCCGAGTGGATATCGAACCCATAGCTAATCACGTTTACAGTCAGACGGCCTATGTACCTATATCGATGTCCTTCGTACACTGGTTACCTAATGGTTATTTTATCATTATTCAAAGAAAATTAATCCTATAAAAAATAAATCTTTTAAATCATGACAAAATTACAATAAAATGAATTCTTAGACTAACATAGAAATCTTGCCCCCCCATGTAAAATAGTACATTTGCACTCAACCAGTGTACAAAGTACCCGTGGATATAGATATATATATATATACTTCCCTATCAAAAGCTGACAAAGCTTAATACTAACCATTGGGAGTCCTTTGTTGCATATAGTGTTTACTGTCTGTCCTATCAGCGCCTATGAAATTGCGATTTTGATAATCACCGCCAAATGCATTGACCGGGATTTGGTTTGTTTGTATGTTATGTCCTAGTCAATGGTACATAAACTTTGATATTATTGAATTTAATAGAATTTTCAATTTCTATTGTGTGATTGTGGTAGATAGTGGTTATTTGCATTACCAAATACTTAGACAATTTAAAATATTTTTGTTTCAAACGAAAAACATGTTACTTATATTTTATAAAATTATATTTTATAAAATTTCCATCTTTGTTTTAACTTCACGCTGTATCCCCCACATAGCAGGCAGAGGGAGCCTAAAAATATAGTGTTAAGACACTCCATTCTTTTAAAACTTTTCCGATCCCCACTTTACGCCAAAATTATTCATTGCGTACTGAGTGGCGAAATTCAACGCTGCGTTTTACTTTGTTACCAGAGCGAAGAAATGAAAACACTATATATTATTTAATATTTACATTTTCTGGACTGAGAATTGAACCCACAACCTATTGCGTTTACAGTTTGTGTGCCACAACAGACCTCCTAAAACCTTGATTTAATAAGAAAACATATACAATAAAAAATTAGAAAGCCTATGTGGAAGGAACATTTAAGAATCTACTTGTAAAATATTAACTTTTTTCATACCATAATTCTAAACTCACCCGTCATATATGCAGCATTATTATCAGGATATGCTAAATACTGATAGTCAACTCCAGGCATTATATTAGCTGGTTGCATTACTTGGTATTCTTGGAAATCTTGTCTATTTATCTAATATAAAAAAAAAAAACATGTAAAGCTATGTCCCATTGACCATCTGAATTTCAGACATTACATTGTAATTAGCGGGTCTCAACGACGCGGTTTCTCCCCCAATTTTCCCAAAATTTTCCCCAAATTCCCCGAGTAGAAACCGAACTCACTGTGCTATGCTTAGTGTCTATTTTTTTATTTTTTACATAAAAATATTTTTTATAAAAGCATTAATTTAATTACACACATACATACAAAGTTTCACACTGTATCCCGCATATAGCAGGGTGGGCAGAGGAAACCTAGTGTTAAGACACAGTCGCACGCTTGTGCCTCTGCGCCACGATAGGCGACATTAAATAATTTAATTTTATTGTTTTTAACATTCTAACTACACCGCATTTTTGCTGTGTAAGTACTTTTTATTTTATTTTTTATACAAAGCATTTCAACGCTTAATAATAACTTTCAAGTCATATTTTATTATAACTATATATATTTATAATCTTATATTAACAAAAAATGCGATAATTTTATACCGTTTCCCTTTTTCACGCAAATATTCAAAATACCCAATTAAAATCACCTTTAGTTCAAACTTTATCTAACTACCTCCGACCTTTAGTAAGTATTTGTATAGGCAATACTAAGATTTGCATAAGTTCTAGGCTATCGGGAACTAAGGGCTGTTTGATAATCAGAACCTCAATAACAGTTTGAATAGTTTGAAATTATATCTACGTAATATGTATATTCAATTGATATATCAAATTAAAATGTTCTATTTTATTACGACAATTCTATAGATTTTTTTATAACGTAATGTTATAAAAAAGTGACCGGAAAACTAAGAAAAAATGGCGAAAATGGCGTTATTATCTAATCTTTACTAAAATTTTTTTTGCGTAAATATCGAGAGACCTAAATATGAGCCAAGAAATAAAAACATTTTTTTTTTTTCAAATATTCTGACTGCATAGCACTCTTGCTCCATTCTATTTAAAAATAAAATTTTCACGCAAAGCATTTTAACGCCTAGTCATAATTATAATATATTATAATTATCCGAACTAACTTGAACATGTTTTATAGAATAAAGTAATAAATATCTATGTAAATACGAACATTTAGATATAAATATAAAAAAAACATACGTTTGGAGAATATGTTTGCATTTGAGGTTGCGTTGTCATTGCGTTTGCGTTATAGTTATACGTTTGTGGATTATTCATTGGATTATTATACGTATTATAATAGACATATTCCGGCCTGTAAATAAAATTGAATTCTAGATCAATTTGTAATAATCCTGATAGTTTCAGTTACTCCATTAAAACGAAAATTAACGTTTTAGTTAGGTACTATGCTACCTCAATAACTACTTATGATAATTATGAAAAAAAATCTAACTATATTCATTTGTTTCCAATAGTACACAAAAGGTAAGTTATTATATAAACATTTCAGGCCCAAAAGAAGCCTGCAAGGAATAGGCTCAGTTCAATCTTCCGGCTACTTACATAGTAATGTTGTTTCCAATGGTAGTTGTTGAAAATGGTATCGCTTGATTTCCCTCAGGATACTCTGAAAAACGGTGATTGTCAATATAAATGTTATGTAGATCTTCTTTGTCTTTATTTGACTCAATAGTCCGTTAATAAATAAATTGATAAATATTTACCTGTTCCTACTCTTCGTTCTCTTGTTACGTATCGGTCCATCTTTAAATTTTAATGCCGAAAAGAGTTGAAAAAAGCTTATACTGTAATGTAGTTTCTATATTTGTATTATTATTTCACGAAAAAATACTTAAAAGAAAACATATATTAAGATTCAAAACTAGATGCAACTGGCAGAAATTGAATATGGCGCCAAATATAATTTCAAGGCTGCCAACACAGATTATAAAGCAAATTTGTCTTACAATTTAGAAATGCTTAAATATCATTTAATTTTTTTTTATCATTAAATATTAATAGAAATTATTGTGCTTTATCTAAATATTAAAATATATTTTTAGTTATAATAGAATAACGATTATAAATAAAGCTATTTTATATTGACAATATATTTTGACATTTGACATGACATAGGATGCCACCTTATGTCTTTCTAGATTCTATAGTACATAACATACTGTTAGTCATAGATATTAGGTACCCTATTTATTTATAAAAAATAAATATTTTGTATGTGCATGTACAAGAAGTGTTATTAAATAACTAAAAAAAATATTGTTAAAGCTTTTAGGCTTAACATGGAACTACAAGACACTTACTATAACAAATCAGAATATGTTGAAACAGTGAGTACCTAAATAATAAACGAAATGAAAGATATTATAAATATAATAAATATTAGATATATTTAGTAACATGAAATAAACCTTTGAAGCTTTACATAAAATACATGTGCATATACAAATAACTTTTAATGATCAATGCTTAAATTAATTTTTGTAAATATTTTACAGGCTTCTGGAAATAAAGTTAGCAGACAAACAGTGCTTTGTGGCTCTCAGAACATAGTGTTACATGGTAAAGTTATAGTACAAAGCGATGCAATCATCAGGGGTGACTTAGCGAATGTGAAGACTGGTAGATTCTGTATTATTAGTAAAGGCTCAGTTATAAGACCACCATTTAAAAAATTTAGTAAAGGGTAAGTTTCACATCATCTTAATTACTTGTAAACCAATGTTTACTTCACTTTATTGAAGTAATTATTGATTTGAATATAATTGTAAGTTGAATAATATTTGGCATATTTATTTAGATTTTAATGGTAACTTTAAATGAATAAAACTATTTCATTACATTTTTTCTTCTAGTGTTGCATTTTTTCCACTACAAATGGGTGATCATGTGTTTGTTGGAGAAAATACAGTAGTCAATGCTGCAGTTGTCGGCTCATATGTTTATATTGGGAAAAATGTGGTAATTGTAAGTATATACATTATTACATATGTTATTGCTAATAATTAATGCATAATATTGCGTTTATCACTACATAATATGGTTACACTCAAAATAATTATTTTCTTAAATTAGTATTTGCTTTCTATTTTCAAATTAATTAATGCAACCTGTTTTTAGGGTAGAAGATGTGTGCTAAAAGACTGCTGTATGATTGAAGATAATTCAGTATTACCAGCGGAGACAGTAGTACCATCGTTTGCGAGATACTCAGGAAACCCAGCAAAGTTAATAACAACTTTGCCTGAAGCTACACCAGACTTAATGACTGAATTCACTAAGAGTTATTATCAACATTTTTTACCTACCACGGTTAATTAACTCTAAAAATTGTCAACCTGCTGGAAATCAAATATTATTTATTTTAATAATACTTAAGTATAATGTATTGTTTCATTTGCAAACAAGTATTTACTAAAAGAATTGGCAAAATGTGTACAAATTATCCGGTACTAGAGATCAAAGCTTACAAAAAAAATTATCAATGTATTATTCTTTTTTATTTAAGGTGTCTAGCATTAAAATAATTTATTAACAGTTAATTCTCAAACATTTATATACAGCTTTATAATCAAAAACAAATATGCATTTTTATTGAAACCTTATATCCTAACTCTGTTTACAATAAATTATTACTATCATATTCATAATACAACTCGTGAACCTACCTATATCTAAGACATCATCTATACATTATTGGTACATTAATAAGCCTTTTTCAATATTTATTGATGAAAAGTATCACAAAATTATAAAATATATATTTGCTTTAATCTGTGACTTATTAAACAAATTTTATATATACTCTGTACACCGTCCCCAATATGATCTGTCAAGCAAACAAGTAAAAATTTCTCAAGATTGCCCTTTCCCGAATTTATAGTTTATTTTCCTTGTTATGATAAGAGTACCACGCAATCATCTTTTTTAAACTAATGCATCCTTTATTTTAAACCCCTTCCCAACATGGAATATCATTATTCTGAAGTTTGTATGCCATCAGATCAATTAATGAATGGTAAGTTGTAGTGTTGTACAAATTACTGAAAAATTGATCCATTGAATTTTTGCTGTACTCAATTATATTACAAAAAATCTGCGAGCTGTATGTAATAATGGTCTGAAAATATGACACCGCTTACTCTTATCTATTATCGTCTAACCACTTGTGTACTAATTTCAAATTGAAAACACAACTATACAAAGTTTACATAAATATTATACGTGGATTTGCACGAACACTACAGTAAAGTTTATAAAGACAAGTGAAAAGTTATGATGTATGGCCAATTTTATTAAAAGTTTAAGTGATAATAACTATATAAACGTTTTTATTTATTATTTTTTTTAGATATTTAAATCTGTAAGTAAACTTTTGCAAGTAATAAAAATAAAAGACAAACTTTTTTGTGTATTTGTAGTAGATTAGGTAAATAAAAGATTTTAAATATATTTATAATTTAAAAAAAACATTTATCAAAATAATTCAAATATATATTTATTTATTTTTAGATCAATACCACCCTGAATATTCACAACCATACATACTAAGAAATGAAGAGGCTGAATATGAAGTCCGTAATAGTGTACTAATTGATGGAGGGGAACACTATGGAGTCTCTTCAGTAGTTTTTGATAAATTTGAAGAATTAATATGGATGGGAAATCAAGGGGTGAGAAATTTAATAATTATTTTTGGTACAACATTTATTATAAAATTAGAACAACATGATTATTAATGTATGTTCTTTGATTTCATTACTACTAATTATAAAACACAAACATTTTCTTCACAAAATCAATTATTCTGAGCAATATTTTAGGGTCATGTAACATCATATTATGGACCAACCATGCAAAAGTATACTTCATTCCAAATCCATGTAAATGAGGAAGTAAGAGACATTTTGACCGTAGATGCTGGGATATATTGCCTCACTAAATCTACATTACGTCATCAAATAAGAAGGGGTATACCAAGACACACTTATAAGTAAGACTTTAAAGATTGAAATTTACTCAAAACTATAGTTTCTTTTTACAATCATATATCAATGAAATAAAACTTTTTGTGACAAATATAGTAAAAGATTAGAGGTCCTTTTTTCGATTTCAATAATATTTAAGTAATGAGGATATTAACATAAAACACAATATTCACTTTTCAATTTTTATTTTATTTTCATAAATTATTATATTTGGCATATTTCAAATACATTATGAACACATTTATAAATAAACTGTATTGTAATTAATCAACACAAATACCACTTAAAATTACATTTTTAATAATTATATTAGTCTTTCTTCAATCTCTCTCTTTATATTGATATGCATAGATCTTCAATATATAAAATAATAAAAAAAATATACTAATATTTTTTCAAAAATGTATGTTTAGGTAACTAAATATATTTTAAATGAAACTTACTATTATAAAGTATTTATAGTCAAAACATTAGTTTTTCTGAAAACTATATTCTCAAATACCAAAATACATAAAATTAATACATTTAAAAAGGTTTTATTTCAAATGTGTAATTATTTTTAAAGATCCTATAATAATAATAATAAATATTTTATCCACAGATCACCAAATATGACAGACATGCAGTGTTTATTTCAAGTTAACACAAATAAGTTTTTAATGGGAGGGCATCAGGACAAACTTTTAGAATTAGATCTGAACAAAATGGCTGAAACTGTGATTGTGAGTCTTGAGTAAAGTTATTTCTATTAATAAATATGTAAACAATATTATATATATTGGTAGCAACTTCCTTATAATAAATACATTTTGAAATATTATATGAAGTTTATGATAATAACATCATGGTTAAGAAGGACAGTGTCAGTAAGATTGGTTGTGGTTCCCAAATTGGAAATGATTATTATAAGTATATACTTTCCCGTTTTTTCCTCTTTCTTGGGAAATAATATGAGAAATTATTCCAAATCCTGGGAGAATTCAAATATAAACTTCTGGGTGACCAAAAAATCTAAATAAATGTTGGTATAAAATTGGATCTCCTCCTCTTGCAGGGTCAAAAAAAAGTGTTTAAATTTCGATCAGTAAAAGTACAGTAATAGCCCCAGCTAAAACTGGTAAAGATAATAATAATAGTATATACTATTTTTTTATCATTTCTTAACTAACAATTGTTTTTTCTGATGACCCTGCTATGCGGGAAAAAGTGTACAACACTTTTTTTTTTAAATAACAATTGGAAGTATATAATAACTAAAAATATTAAGGTCAAATAGAACATCATGAAGTCATTTTTCATACTATTACTAGGAAAGAAAAATCATAACTTTTACTTATTGTTATCAATATGTAGCTGGAAAGTTAATAAAATAATAATTCATTATAAATATAATTCATGCCTCATATGGGGCCAAACTAAAATCTAATCACTTTTATAATCAGTAAAATCTTCATTATTTTTTACTTAAATGATATTAGAATTGAATATAAAGTTTCTATTATACTTTATTCTCACCAAAGCTAGAAATGCTGTCTAATTCAATGAACTTAAAATTATCCAACTGCACTATAAAGAGACACATTTCACGAGTATATGTTTGTATGTATGCCCGAATAGCACAAACGGCTGGACGGATTTTAACATATGAGGTGTCGTTGAATTCGTCAGAATTGTAGTAGTGACAAAGGCTAAATTAATTTTTAAAATGGCGCTCACAAATTTTGAAAAATTATACTATATAATTTTATTATAATTAAATATAAACTATATCATTTTTTAACGCCGGTCGTGGCGCAGAGGCACAAGCGTGTGACTGTAAACGCGACAAATTGTGGGTTCGATTCCCAGTCCAGGAAATGTTAGTCTTTTCATTTCTTGTGTTTGGTAACAAGGCAAAGTGCGGCGTTGAGTTCCGCCACTCAGCACGCAATGCCTCAATTCGGCGGAAAGTGGGGAACAGAATTATTGTAACAGAATGGAGTGTCTTAACACTAGGTTCTCAGGTTCCCTCTGCTTACCCTGCTATATGCGGGATACAGCGAGAAGTTAAAAAAAAATCATTTTTCATACAGCTCGTGAAATTTTTTTTTTAATTATATTATGCAACGTTTATTTTAAGACAAAATTGTCACAAAGTGTACTAATTATTTCCTTTCAGTTATTTATATACAACAGTCGAGTTTTATATTTTTATTAAAAATCTACATTTATCTGTAGAAAATACCAGAAGACGGTTGCGCGGTACTCAGGAGCGGGGGCGGGTCGCTAGTAGCGTGCGGCAGCGCGGACGGGACGGTGGCGCTGAGGGACATACGGTGTCCGGGCAAGGCGGAGCACACGTTCAGGGCGCATACTGCGTGCCTCTCCGATTTGGATATGCAGGGCGATCAGTTGATTACGTGTGGATTTACTCAATCGTGAGTTTTATGTGCTTTTTGTTTTTTGGATGAATGTTATGTTTGAAATGAGCAGAGAGTAAAGGAGGGCTAGGT
Organism: Philaethria dido; assembly: GCA_033558755.1. Classification (NCBI taxonomy): domain Eukaryota; kingdom Metazoa; phylum Arthropoda; class Insecta; order Lepidoptera; family Nymphalidae; genus Philaethria; species Philaethria dido. The sequence goes on along the minus strand of JAKGSA010000346.1, from coordinate 302,010 downwards.
ATCTATATCTTATGTTGTTGGCATCTCTGTAGAGATCTTGCCAAACGATTGTTCTCTGAAATAATCTTTGGGTAGCAGAAATTTGTAAAAATCTCTCCACAAAGATGCTAACAACATAAATAAGTTGTAATAAGCGTATAAGAATTTCGACACAGCCGGACGTAGAACGCATGGCTTAGTGGTCAGAGCGCTTGGACGGTTTCCAAGAAGCGCGGGTTCGAGTCCCGCTGCGTTCAAATTTTTATATGATTTTCGTTTCCTAAGTGTGGGGTTAACACTTTAAAAACTTCAAAGAATATTATACTTATTTCAGGGGTTCCATAGCAGTACCAGAAAACTACATTCTAGTATGGGATGTGCGCAAACAAGATAAAATTTGGTCCATACCCACAGCATCCTCGCCCCTCCTCCTACATTTCTTACCGGCGGTTTCTGGAAGGGCGGTCGCTGTGTCCGGTGACGGTCATGTTACATTAGTACACGTCAATGAGAACTGTGAAACGGATTACCAGTCCGTGTTCCAGGTTAGTGCGGATTCGAATTCGGTGTTATGGTTTTTTAGTGTTTTATATATACTAGTGTCCCCGTTGACGCCTTAACAACATAAAAGTCGAGAATCTAAATGAATAAAACTGATGGGTTGTTGTGATTAATTATTTCTTTTTATATGGGCTGAAGCGTAGAACTGCTACAATTTAACTAAGGATCGAACCCACAACCATTGCATCAGACTTTTTCCACTGCGCCACAATATATCCAATAAGTGAAATTAGTATTTTTATCTGAATTCTCTATATGTGTTACTGCATAACTTTTTACTCAATGAACCGATTTTGATGATTCTTTTTTTAATGATAGCTGCTTGTTATATGGTTATTGAGTTATTTATAATTTTATTTTTCTTGTTAAAATTTTTATTATTTTATTTCTAGGTAGACACGCATAACGCCTTATGTACTGTAATGGATGTGTCGTCAACAAGTCAAGCATTAGCGTTTGGAGACCAATCCGGACATTTACACTTGTTTTCCGCGCAACATAACCACGAGCCGGTGTTTAATAACTTTTCAAGGTATTTTCTTGAAATTTATATTATAATTTAATATGAAGCTACTTAACATTATGACTAATTAAAATAATTTAATTGAAAATGCAAAAAAAAAACAAAAAAACAAAAAAAAAACATTTTTTTTTTGTAATTTTTTCTATGGTGATTTCATTGTATTTGTGTTTAGTATAAAATGGTATAAATTATATTTTATGTAATGATTTTTTTTTATTATAAAAAAGTATTAAAATAATACGTTAATATTATATAAAATGAAAAAAAAATGTCAAATAATTTATTATCATTAAATTCAAATTCATTAATTTAAATTCATTATTATTATTGTTTGTTCATTTTGAATATTTGTATTGTAATACTTTTATTTTTTAAACTTTTTTGTCAACAGGGCAACAGAATTTGCGGACCCATTGCCGAATTTGCCATACGCAAGCTTCAACGATACTAACTTTTCGTTTTCATCGATCCCTCTACCACCGCTCCAAAGTGGAGGGAAATGGTTCAATGAACTGCCTATGGACTTCTTTAAGAAAGTGTACAGGTAATATATAGGTATCAGTGGCGAGGCGTCCATACAATTCGAGTCCCACCGGCTTGCCTAACTTTTCAAAGTACAAATATGAGACCTAAAAAAAGAAGCTCGCCAGTAAAATGTGGAGCTCCAAAAAACAAAGAAAAGGGCAAAAAAACAAGCTTTGACATCTTATAGACCTAAAAAAAAGAAAAAAGGTCATCGCTAAAATTCCATAGTGAAATTACTAAATACCTTGACATCCTTCCCAAAATATAGCGGCTTCCCTAAAAATTACCGGCTTCCCTAAATATACATCGACTTCCCTTAATTTACCGGCTTGCAACGTTGAGGATTGGTGTACATATACGTAATATATTGAATTCGGGCGGAAAGAAGAAAATGGAGTGTCTTGACACTCTACTCTGCGAAATAAAGCAAAAAAGAGCTTTTGAATTATTTTGTATAGGAAAATCACTATAAAAGTTGCTAGTAGAGTGAATGCGATGATTTTGTTTCGGTATGTGGTTCCGCATAAATGATTCAGCAAGGAATTCAAATATTGAATCTTTTAATGTATTAATTCTTTAAAGTATAATTTTTTCTGTATGTATTCATATTAAAATTTTTATATTTTGTTGTTTTAGATAATATTTTTATTTTTTTATGTAAAATCATTTTTCTGTTTTGGGCTCCATACTTTCATTAATTAAAAATATTTTTATATTTATGTACGCACTATTTATATACGGATTTCTTCAACACCACTGTTCATATATAAAATTGATAAATTTTCCAGAAAACCTCGACCAATCGATCCGGAAGTTTTGAAAACAATGAAAATGCAGGGTCCAATCGGATACGCTCCAAATCCAAGGACACATTTACGTAACGAGGTATTTATAGTTCTATATACTTATGTCGAATATGTATTTAAATACAATTTCTTTTGAAGAAAATAATATGATATATTTTTTTCTTTATTTAATTTTCTACATATTTCATTCAAGCATTTCAATATATATTTCATCGTGGCGCAGTGGGACAGTATCTCACTGTATACTAGATTGGTTGCAGGTTCCATTTCCATTTACGGGCATGATTTTTTTTTTAACTTCACGCTGTATCCCGCATATAGCAGGGTAGGCAGAGGGAACCTGAGAACCTCGTGTTAAGACACTCCGTTCTATTACAACAATTCCGTTCCCCGTTTTCCGCCGAATTGAGGCATTGCGTACTGAGTGGCGGAACACAATGCCGCGCTTTGCTTTGTTATCAAACCCAGGAAATGAAAATACTAACATTTCCTGAAGTGGGAATCGAACCCACAACCCGTCGCGTTTACAGTTGCACGCTTGTGCCTCTGCGCCACGACAGGTGTTAATATGACGGGAATGATAATATTTAGATAATTTTATTTCTACGCTTTGGTGAGATAAACCGCTGCGTTGGGTTCTAGTACTCAACGCGTAAAGTTTTGATTTCGGACGAAAAGTAAGGAACAGAGTGTCTTGACACTTGGTTCTCTCTGCCTACCTTTCCTTGCGGTACAAAGAATGAAGCTTATAAAAAGTGCTTATTACTTACAAATATTACATATATTGGTATTTTATTATATATGTAGATTTTTACCTTCAGAAACCCTACATTGACGACTGCCTCGATGATTTGCTCGATAACAAAAAGATTGATGCTAAATCTAATATGCAACCTATTCCTAAGGAATATTTGAAGGTAAGCTACTTTTATTTTTGTTGGTTAATCGTTTATGTATTTGTATGTTAGAGAATAATAACTAAAAAGTACTTATATTGTCTCATTTGTATACAATTTATTTATTTATTTAATTTTTGGCCAATAATGTAGCATATATAACATATATTTAATAAAATTTAACATACAAAAAATGTTGGTTACAGGTTGAACTACGCTACAATAAACACGGTCCAAATGAAGAAATAGACGCGATTAATAAAACTGGAATGCCGGGATTAGAATCCACTCTGCCGAATTCATATTGCAACGCTATGTTACAGGTGATTTTATATATCTGTATTCAATTTATCTTTATTTATATAAATTGAATAACAAAAAATCGATGATAATTTTCATTTTTATAACATTTATAGTAATCAATGCAAAATTAGTTTTTATTAGTAATTAGTTATTATTTAATACAAAAAAAGTTTTAACAATTTCTATACAGACTTACCCAAAACAAGGATTTCACTTAAACTAGTGTCCCCGTAAATGCATCAATAACGCATTGCGTAGTGACGTATGTATTTGTCACTTTATTTAAACATGGATGTCAAATTATGGTAGTGTGTAACATTCATTTTGTTAATTTAATATACTTTTAGGCATTATTAAAAAAAATGTTAGCATTCTGCACTCCTTCTCTATATAAACTATAAGTGTGCCAAGTTTCATTCTCCTCCGTCCGCGTAATTTTCGTAAGAAGGGATACAAAGTTTTTGCTTCACATGTTTATATATAATATAGTGTATATTTTCCTATATTATTATTTACCTATACTCTTTTTCCATTTCAGGTTTTATACCACATTATTCCGCTCAAAACTACTTTATTAGCACATACTTGTGCTAAGGAGTTTTGTCTTAGTTGTGAATTGGGTTAGTATTTACTAATTAACTTATTTTAGCTTCATAATAGCGGGGCAGTCAGAGCGTACCTAATGTCAAGGTTCTCCGTTCGCCTCTTTCCGCCCGAATTTGAAATTCATTGCTTTGTAGTGTAGTGTAGTGAGTTAGTGTCTTCCCACTCCGAGGCATATTAAAATAATCATATTTAAATTTTATAACTGGTAAAAATTGGCGCAGCGTTGAGTTTCTCAATACGCAATATTTTACTCTTCTTACACTGCTATGCCGAGAAAAGCGTGAAGTTGAAAAAAGAATATATCTTAACCCTAATAATTTTTAATAATCTATTAAAATTATTATAATTTTAATAATTATCTATTTGAATCCTCTCCCAGGTTTCCTGTTCAGAATGCTAGACACATCAAACGGTACTCCATGTCAAGCAACTAATTTTCTACGAGCTTTCCGTACGGTACCTGAAGCGGCCGCACTCGGACTCATACTGCCGGATAGAGGAGAGATGAAAGTTGATCTTGTTGCTTTAATACAGGTATATTGTGTTTTTTATAATATTTTTCCTACATTTTCATATTACTTAACTAAGCTTTGGAAATAAGATATTTTTCCTAAGAAAGTCCATATATTTTAGTTGCTTACTTCTTATCAATAATTTAATATTATTTAATACTTACTATGACTAATAACACTTACTGACTAATAATATCTACTTATTATAACTAATAATATTACAATTTAAACTTCTATTTTATTTAATTTAAAATATTTTCATTTCTCCGCTCTAGTAAGATAGAGTGGACTTAAGGTACGCTATTCAAAGTCTGAAATTCGACTGAAAAGTTGAGAACGGAGTGTCTTAGCACTTAGTTCTCTTTGACTACCCTGCTATGTTTTCTTAAATTAAATATAAAGCATGAAGCTGTGTTTTCTTATATTAATTATTAATAATTCTAATTAATTTCTAGAGCTGGAATCGTTTCATACTACACCAAATACATTCAGAAATATTAGAAACAAGGAAAAAACAAAAAGAACTAACATTTATAAGTAAAAAGATAACACCTCCCGCCCCATTCACAAATGCTAACAATCAGAATGGAGTATTTGAGGAGTATAGATTCACTGAATTAGAGTTTCTAGGACCTTCGGAGTATGAAGAAGATGAATTGAAGAATTGTAAAGAAGGTAATGATCTAAAAAATATTGTAATTGAGATAACAAATTAGTTTGTAAAAAAAGCGCTTAAAATTTTGCACTATATACATATAGTGGTGAGCATTCATATAACACAATTCCTATCCTATTACCTTTTGTTAATCACAATAAATTAGTATAGGGATACCAAAACATAAAAAGGAAAATTTACGTACATATACCGTCGTCCAGGTCAATGTATATACCAGCTTCCATACATATACCGGCTTACCTTTTTAAAATTTTCAACCCTTGCCACTGGTATGTATATATAAGTTAATTATTCGAAATTACATTACTTTTTATTATAGGTATTTTTTTTTTATTTAAGTTATTGTTTTTTTTATCAACTTCTTAATGACACATTTTTACATGAATTATTTTTCATTATGTTTTGGATGTTACATTCGTTCATACATTAGAACTCAATTTATTATTTTAAATAATCCTTTTATTATATCGTTTTCACTATTATTATAAATTTTAAATTTTCAGTACCACCAAAAAATCCTTCAGAAACGAATCACGTACAAAACCATGAAAATCATGTACCCAATAAATATAAGAGTGATAAAGAGGACAGCGAGATATCTCAGTTGTTCGCGATTGGAAGACAACAAGTTAATAAGTGTACTAAATGTAACAAGGAGGTATTTGTGTTATAATTATTTTAATTTTTTTTAAATGCTATTTACATTGAATAAGAAATTAATATTTAGAAACAAAAAGACCATTGTATTAGGACTCAAACTCGCTCTTTTTTGGAAATTTATTAATCAAAAAGTTGTTATCGAGTAATGTTAAAATTCTTAAATACTTGTTGCGACATAATGATGGAGCTTAATAACAAGAAAAAATAACAAATCCACCTCACTTTACAGGAGGAACGTGAATCAGCGGTGCTAGCGTGCGCGCTCACCACACTAGGTGCGGGTTCGGTTCCCAGTGACAGTACTTTCGCGGAACAATTGCGTGCGTCACTAGCGCCTAGACGAGCGACGCCCGCCTGGTGCGATAATTGTGCGAGGTTTACACCTACTTTACAAAGGGGGAGAGTGCTTAGGTAATTAGAAATTTATACATTTTCTGTAGCTTCACGCTGTTTCCCGCACATGGCAGGGTAATCAGGGAACCTGGTGTTAAGACACTCCGATCTCTTCTGCATTTTGAACATTGTGTGCTAAGTGGCGGGTCTCAACACCGCGCTTTGCATTGTTACTAGAGAGAGGAAATGAAAGTACTAAATATTATTTAATAATTTCATTAGTATTAATTCTTTTATTATACTTTTATTTTTTTTTGCGCTTAATCGATATAATCTATCTCCTTTGAGACATTAAGCAATATGTTGGATTTTACTAAGTACTCTAAGTACTAGTGATTTTACTAGTATTGCGACCTATGTCACAATCTCTACATTAAAACAATGTCGCTTTTACTGTGACTGGAGTAAGTCTTGGGGTATCCAGTGTTGTAGTTATCTCATCCTTTTATAATATTGGTTCTTTTTTTTAGCTTCACGCTGTATCCCGCATATAGCAGGGTAGGCAGAGGGAACCTAGTGTGAAGACACTTTCCGCCGAATTGACTCACTGCGTACTGAGTGTCGGAACTCATCGCCGCGCTTTGCCTTGTTACCAAATCCAGAAAATGAAAATAATAAATATTTAAAATTTACATTTCCTGGAGTTGGAATCGAACCCACAACCTGTCGCGTTTACCGTCGCACTTGTGCCTCTGTAGTATATTAGTAGTATATTTTAGTATTCGGAATTATGTTTTTAAAAACTTTACTGTACTTTACTGTTTCTAACACTTTCCTGTAGCCCGGTCTTATAATTGTAACCAGGTATAGGGTGGACGGAATAACATTGTATCGAAATTACATTTATATATAAATCCTCAGATTACCTCCAATACTGGCGATTAATTGCGGCATCACAACCCACGACAAGGCGCACTGGGCGAAAGGTGGTCTAAAAGATATGGTATATTTTATATTTATTTTATTTTATTATATTAGTAATTAGAACTATTACTTTTAGGGATCAATATTGTAGAAATATATATATTTTTTATTGTTACCCTCATATTAAGATATGAGGGTAACAATAAGCTAAAATAGTAAATCTGAAACAGTAAGCTGTTTCAGATTCTCTAAAGAAATTATATATATTTATATATTATATTAAAATTTTACCCTTTTTAGTTATATTTCAAACTAGCTATAGCTCTAACATTGTAAAGTTTCATTTAAATCAGTTCAATAGTTTTAGCATGAAAGAGTAGCAAACATCCATTAATTTTCACAAATTCACGTATTTATAATATTAGCAGGATATATTTTTACATAGAAATTGTGTAACATTTTATTTTCCAGCCAGAAACATCAAAAAGAGGGGGTAGCGGGAAGCCGTGTAGATATGGGTTACACTGCGCGAGGCCGGGCTGTCGGTTTAAACATCCTGAAAGGTTATTTTTAAATTTCAATATGAAATTTATCTTTGTGGTATTGAAATTTCTTATTATTTTTGGTAAAAATATATATCAAATTTTTATTAGTGTTTCTTTATCCTTGCTTTCACATTAATATTAAAAGTTTTTTGTAAAAGTCAAAATAATAACAGTAATAATAATAGATAAGGTATCTAAAATTGCAAAAAGATCAGATAAGTATAAATTACTATAACAACACTATATGTCTCAATTTGGCGGAAAGTGGGGAACTGAGTGTCTGAACACTAGGTTCCCTCTGCCTACCCTGTTATATGCGGGATACAGAGTTAAGCTATGTATGTATGTTTGTACTATATAACTAAACTAAAAGTAATCTAACATAAAAGAACATTTTCAATAATACTAATAAATATAATATTTTCCAGACCACTTCCGTCTCCTCAACCTACTTCTATAAAGAATACAGAGAGTCACTGTGTGTTACCGCATCAACTGAGCATCCGACTGCAGCCTGACGGGGAACTAGTTATTAGTGATAAGGTTAGTTTACGATGTTTAGTTTTGTAACTAATTTTGTTTAAAATATCAACAATTTAATAATAAGAAAGGGAAGAAACGAAGTTAAAAGAGAACGGAGTGTGTAAACACCAGGTTCTTTGGTTCTCTCTGCCTACCCTGCTATGTGTGGGATACAGAGTGAAGCTAAAGAAAAAAATTAAAGAAATGGATTGAATGAATGGATTTATGGTGTAAGTGCCCATCGTATTGTTAGGGGAAGAGCTGTGAGAGGCAGTGTGTGGAATTTGTGATTCAAGTTTAGGTTTAAGGGGTCTCTTTAGTATACATAAACGCTCGCCTCCATTATCCGAGTCCTCTCTTTACTTAATTCGAAACATTGTGTTAAGTTATTTAGTTAAGAGCGGAAAAATTAAATTAGTTTAGTCAATTCATATGACACGATTCAACAATATAATTATAGGATTAGACAGTGCTTATCATTAAATTATATATATATGTACGTGTGTGGTTTTATTATTTATGTTTTGAAATTGATATATGTGTATATTTATTTATGTGTTTGTATATATTTTAACTAGATCATATTTTTGTTTATTGTACGGACTGTCATCCCGTTACATTTTTTTTTCATCTACATCTACGGGTTGTCTGTAAGATATCTCTTATAGAGATAAGTCCACTGTTGCTAATTACTACTCTGTACTATTAACTTGTTTGTAATTTTAAAGTGCAATAAAGAATATTATATATACGTTTTGATCTAAACGGTAAATTTAATTATTTTAATCGTTTGTTTCAGTGCGAGGCGGTGGGTGTGGGTGGTGGTGGTGGTGGTGGCGGCGGTCAGTACACGCTGTCGTCGGTGGTGGCGTGCGTGGAGGACAGCCCGCGCAACCTGGTGGCGTACGTGCGCGCGCCGCACCGTCTGCGGCACCGCGACGTCTGCAACTGGCATCTGTTTAACGACCTGTGGTGAGACTTGCGGATGACACCGATATATCTAAACGTTACTAAATACGGTTTTAACTCTTATATCATATCATATCCGATATCAAATATCTACATACAAAACGTAACGACTACTTGACGATGAGACATGAAAACTAAATCGTAACGAAAACTATCGAAATGCAAACTCGATATCTGAAAACAGATTTGAAATCGGATATGAAAACTTCATTTCCGATATGTAACCGTTACAACTAAAAGAGATAACGCCCATATCTAGTGAGACTACACTGTTACTTACTTTATCAAAGCAAATTGGGTAATGGCGGACTGCACTATATACACTAGACGTGAACATTATTTAACGTAATCGGTTTCATAACCTCATAATATATTTTCTTCGTAGCAGAGTTCTCGAACATAAAGACTAATTTTAAATGGCTTTCCTTTGGAACTCTTGTGTTCGAAGGGTTGAAATGTTCCTATCGCTGGATACATGTGCAGTGAAATACACAGAAAATAGAATATACGTTGCGATCGATATATAGCCAGCCACTCGAATACTACTTGAAATAAAATATACGAAGAGATATCTTAGAAAAGGAATATGTTAATGAAAGAGTTGCGTGTTCAAATCTCGTTCAAGTTTTTGAGAGGTTTTTTAGTATTGTTTAACTTTGCAACCAATCTACGCTTGTAATGGCCAAAAATTATATATAAAATATATGATTACCATATGATTTTTTCAATAATTCTGTGAATTATTTTTCAATAATACAAAAAATCATCCATTGAAGCATTAAAACACGTATATGCCTAAAAGCACATATAAAGTATAATATATGTGTGTGCAGCATAGTGCCGGTGAGCGCGCAGGAGGTGGTGCAGCAGTGCTGGTGGAAGACCCCGTGCGTGGTGTTCTACGCGCGCGCCGCCTCGTAGCGCGCGCTCGCGTGTGGGCCGCACGCTGGGTACATATGTACTATTATTGTTTACTAGCTGTATCCTTTACTTACAATTTAAAGCCTAAAATCTACTTTTTTTCTTTTTTCAACTTCACGCTGTATCCCACATATGGTGGGGTAGAGAACCTATAGTTAAGACACTCCATTCTATTTCATGATTTCCGTTCCCCACTTTCCGCCAAATTGAGGTATTGCGTGTTGAGTGGCGGAACTCAACGCCGCGCTTTGCCTTGTTACCAAACCCAAGAAATGCAAATATTAAATTTTACATTTCCTGGAGTGGGAATCGATAAAATGTAGTTAAAGGAAAAAAATCAATAAATCCTTTCTTATTTCTCCCTTACTCAACTCAGCAGAAAACAACTCAATTCGGCAGAAAGTGAAGATCGGAAATATTAGAAGAGAACGAAGTATCTTAACACTAGGTTCTTTGGTTCCCTCTCCGTACTGTGCTATATGCGGGATATAGCGAAAAACTAAAAAAATAAAAAAAAATAGTCATAATTCTTAATGCTAGGTAATGCCTGTCAGAGGTGCGACAGGTTGTGGATTCAATTCCCACTCCAGGAAATGTTAAATTCAAGTATTTTCATTTCCTGGGTCTAATAACAAGGCAAAGCGCGGCGTTGAGTTCCGCCACTTAACACCCTATGCCTCAATTCGGTGGAAAGTGGGGAACGGAGTGTTTTAACACCAAGTTAGGTTCTCAGGTTCCCTCTGCGTATCCTGCTATATGCAGAATACAGCGTGAAGCTAAAAAAGTAGAAAAAAGTTTATTATTATGAAATATTTTACAGGTCTAGCGGCCCATACCGCATAAATGGTACGTATTACCGAGTACACGCCGAAGATCCAAACTTTCGATGATAAAAGTCTGACAGAAAACTATAGTACGAATGATGTTATGAATTAGAAAGCAATTAGGTTAGCGATGGCGGAGTGAACTAGCTTTTGTATTGTTAAGTAAATTATACGTTTTATAAGGAAATAAATGTGCTTTTATATTTATATAGATTTTATATACACATTGATCTCTATTGGGTAGGAGGGGGGTGACAGGGCTAGTGGGTTTATTAAATAGTTGATAATAATTAAATTAATTAATTTATTGTCATTTTTTATTGAGTTTATATGTATATTAATGTTTGTGTTTATTTTTATAAAAAAAAAAATAATTTTGATATTTTATTCGGATCTAAATATCAGTGACTTTCCCTCTTATAAGAAACGATACATTATTTGTATTAAACGATGAAAAAAATGAGAGTTAAATTGTTAAAATCGAGTTCAAGAAAGGTGTGAGAGCTAAAAAAAGTCACCAGCAAAATTCGATAGTGAAATTGCAAAAAAATACTTAACATCATATACCGTCATTCATATATACCGGCTTACCTCTATGTACCGGCTTCCTTAAGTAGATACCGGCTTCACTAAATATACCGGCTTATCTTTTTAAAATTTTCACCCCTTGCCACTGTTATGTATGTATTATTCATGTATGCAATTGTTTTTTTTTTTTCAAATTTTGCTTCACACTCGCACTGTCGTCCCTGTCATATTATTAAATAAATTTTATACACTATAGCAAAACTGGCCTAAAATGAACACAAAAGATACATATCGGTATGGCTTAAGCTATAGCAAGACGTTGGTGTGTACTGTTGTACGTGAGGTTATATTTCTTTTTTAATGTTGGTAAACTACTGTCATTCTGTCTGTCATATATATGATTTGATATATTAAAATCATTAAAAGTGAACTTCAACTTAATTTGTATTTTGTTAACATATAAATGTTACGCATTTATAACTTGGTGGATATTTTTCTGAATAACATTAACCATGATGAAGACATGTACATATATTTTCGATGTATGTTATAAAAAATAACACCCATTAAAGTACTAACATAAAGAAATATAACCAGAGAAGCCATTTTATAAAAAAAAGTAATATTTTTAAAAGAAATGTCACAAGATAAAAAAAAATATATACGCACTAGTTTAAATCGCACTTAGCTTCACTCCGCCATTAAGTCTACTGTCTGAGGTTGAAAAGTTCATAGTTTAAATGCTAAATGTTTATTTGTAGCAATGTGCCTCGGTATATATTTTTATATATGTATATATGAAAATAATTATAAGCAATAACCGTTTTGTACTGAACACCGAGTTTGCATTGCGATGAGAAGTACAGTGTATTGCAGGGTTTTTGATTCGATCGGTTGATATTTTTTTTTTTAGAAATTAATAGTTAAATAAACAATTTTGAATGTTTTTTTTTTTAATAAAATTAAAATTATTTTTTGTTTTTCATAGTCGCGTAGGCCAATTGTCCCCAATCTCCTTCTCATTTATTAACTAAAACTGATAATTTTTACATTACAGTCCGCCATTTTTATTTTTTCTTGTCAAAGAAGTATATTGTCATAATTCAGAGCATTAACAAATTTTTTTTTTGCAAAAATTAATGTTATTTTTTTGTTTTTTTATAGTCGCGTAGGCGAATTATCCCCAATCTCCTTCTCATTTATTAATTAAAACAGATAATTTTTACATTATAATCCGCCATTTTGATTTTTTTCCTGTAAGCTGTCAAAGAAGTATATTGTCATAATTCAGAGCTTTAACAATGAAGATGTCACAATAAATATTTCTTTAATATATTATATTATATATATTAGTAATAATATTAGTGAATATGTATGTATAAGATATACGATATGAATCGATGAGTAAAATGTCTGCAATGTACGGTAATACCTAACTTTTTTACCTCAGATTAAAAAAAATAATAAATATAAGTGAGAGGTTCCATTAATATAAGGCACAAATGGGCATATTTTATAAAAATAAATTATTTTAACGTAGGCGAGCTAGATTTTGCGTAGATTTGTTGATGAATCGTGAATGTTATGAAGGTGGTCGCCCGTTCGATATTGCTTTGTTGACATTTTTTGTATAAATATATCGATTTAAGTGATCTTTCTTGTGGTGGTAATATCGAATGGGGGAACACTTTAAAGTGATTTATTGCCACGCGTTTTATACTTTGTACTTAAAATTTTCTACTGTTTTTACATGCGTTTTTTTTTAAACCATTTTCAAGGCCAAAGCTATCAGCATAATTACACTGAATTGTTATTTTGACGGTTTTTATGCTATTGAAGGGCAATTTAAAATAGACATACCTGTTATTTGACATTCTTAAAGCTTTAAAAATCGTTATAGAGTAGAAAAAATCAATAACCTTAAATAAAAATACCTTAAACAAATATTTTTTTACATATTTTAATGTATTGATTAGTTAATTTTTTATTTTTTTCTATATTCTTGCATTTCCGTATGTTATTGTGTTCTCACTCAATATAACTGATGGAACTGACGGATACTTTCCTTAACGATACTAAAAAAAAATATTTGAAAGTTAAACTTATCACTAAAAATACTATATTGATTTGTGTATCATATTGAGATAACATTAAAATTAAAACAGCCTTTCATATGAAATAAACAATTTTTTTTTAATTGTTATTATTGATAGGCTAACGTTTGACCACATCAAAGCCTGATGGTAAGCATTAATACGGTCTTCGATGATGCACGATTGCCTAGAAAAGACCTATTGACACTTGATTTGAAGACCCCCAAATTGCTTGACTTAGGAAAAACAGTAGCCCTTAATGAGTTCCATAGTTTCGCTGTATTTTATTAATAATTTCCAAAATTAATAAATTGCCCTTTCAATAGTGTATGAATTCGTTTTATAACCAACATAATATTTTATAAACATTATTAGATGTTTAGATACACTATCTCTTTCCTTCTCGTAAAAAAATCGAAGAAAAAAGACAGCATATATTTAACCATTACATTTCGTAATAGAAGTGGTTGGTGCGTGAAAGAGACAAGTATATTTTGTACGGCTTTAAAAAAAGTGCTTTGTATCACAGAGATGGTTCTCTTTTTAACTTTAATGTGAATGAAATAATAAACTAGATTGAATTTTATTTTATTTTTTATAATGTTTGAGTTACTATAATATAAAAACATATTTAGAAAACGTATAAAAATTTGAACGCAGCGGGACTCGAACCCGCGCCTCTTGGAAACCGTCTAAGCGCTCTGACCACTAAGCCATGCGTTCTACATCCGGCTGCGTCGAAATTCTCATACGCTTGTTACAACTTATTTATGTTGTTAGCATCTCTGTAGAGAGATTTTTACAAATTTCTACTACCCAAAGATTATTTTAAAGAACAATCATTTGGACATGAGAGTAAAGTTTAAAGTGGTAATCACACACTTAGTGGTCAGAGCGCTTGAACGGTTTCCAAGAGGCGCGGGTTCGATTCCCGCTGCGTTCAAATTTTTATACGTTTTCTAAATATTTTTTTTTTCGTTTCCTAAGTATGATTAACATTTTAAAACTTCAAAAATACCTATATTTGTAATAAGTTAAACATCTTAAAAAAAATAATTAATTTGAGAATAAATATATGTTTTAAATTTACAATTTTTATTAAAATCTTACAAATTGAATGTACTAGTACAAACAGAAAACAATGAAATATAATTCTTCTAGCTTATCATTTTAGTTCCTTTCACTTGTATCGTCGACTAAATTTTCTCATGTATTAGTATGTATGTATTAATATTATCCTAACTACTTCACTTTAAAATGAAGATATATGGACTGGCTATGGCTTTTGTACCTTTTTTTAGTAACTGCAACTTTTTTTCGTAATTCATCGCAACATGAAAAATGTACGTAGAAAATATGATTTAATTAAAAATATATATTTTTATGAGAGACCACTGTATCTTATTATATGCTTCCAATAGACAGTTTAAGAAATGTCAACATTTAGTCGACGATAATCTTTTTGAGTTTTATAAAACGCATTGGCCTTTTTTTAAAATAACCACCTCTTCGTATTCATATGTTATGTATTGCCATGTACAGGGAGCTGATTTAATTGCTTATATTATCTTAAATTTACTTAGAAATGTTGTATTTTGTAACTAAATGATTAAAAAAAACGTTTTTTCAATATAAAATGGATCAAAAAACAATACAATCAATTTTCGGTTATTTAATTAATTTATTCTTACCTGTGGTCTCATCACCTCGTGGCCAATTAATTGAAGCCTACGTCTTGTTGTGGCATTAAAAATTTTAAAAAGGATATTGTAAAGTGAAAAAATATATTTTTATATTTTTTCATTAATTTCCAAAAAAAATTGTAAGTAATTAAATCTGCCCCTAATATATATTTAAGGTTCTGTGCATTGTACTGATGTAATTTTTTTTTTTTTATATTATTTGTTATCGTATTTATTTATTGAAAATTGAAGAAAATCACAGCAATTTAGGATTTTTTATTAAATTCCTGATTTATTTGTATATTATGAACAATTACTGTCATTCTTTTTAAGTTTTTCTTTGTTACCTATTAATGTCATTACTGTAGATAATATTTCTTTTTGACTAACCATTTTTGATATGATTTTTTACTTTCAATCACCGGACAAAACCACGAGCAATGACTAGTGTCATACATATGTTTTTCTGTTGGTCCCTATCGAACATTCAAATCTTCGGTTGTGATACTTTTTATGCATTTTTTTTTTATTATTTTGTTCCAACTTCCCGCTTGTGCGGCGTCAGTATTTTAAAAAAATTACTTTTTCAATGTTTCCAAGGTGGCTGGTTATTATATAAGTTAATGAAAATAAAGTTTTTAAACCTTATTTGTGATTTTTATTTTAAATTAATTGTCTATTATATTAAAATACACTTTTTTACTGTTTTATGAACTCTTAATGGTATAAAATATGTTTATATTATGAATTTGTGATTGATCATATATGAAATAAATAAAATAAATTCAAGTTTATTGGGAAGAAATGAGTTTGGCAGAAGCAAAAAATACGTTCACAACAGCTAAAGTTACAAATTGCAGCGTAGTGTCATCGTCCACTTACTTAGAGTTCACATTTTTAGTACAAATATAAACAATACAGTGACAATATTAAAAAAAAATACAGAGGTTCGTTAAATAAAAATAACAAGATAGCTTTCTTTTTAAGTTCACGTAAATCGTGAATTCTCAGCACGCAATGCCTTAATGTAGCGGAAAGTGGGGAACGGAGTGTCTTAACACTAGGTTCTTAGGTTCCCTCTACCTACCCGCGTATATGCGGGTGTATCCCACGTGAAGCTAAAAAAAATATATATCTCGCATACCAGAGAAATTAATGTCAAGATACTTATTTTTCATCTCCGCGTAAATTCGATACATTTTTGAAAGGTGGATCTCAAAGACGCGAGGATATGAAATTATCATCCTTCAGTGAGGGAATCACAGCACTATGATAGCCTATTTAAATACCTACCTACCTACCTAACTTCATGCTTTATTCCTAACGGGGTAGTCAAAGAGAACGGAGCGCCAAACGCTACGGTATGAAAATAATTTTTAAATTGTATTACCTAATAATTACCAATATAAATATAAATATATTTTTGTGTTTAAATATTTATATTGCCTAATCTTTTTGAAACATATTTATGCAAAAAGCAAACAAAGGATGAACAGTTACACTTTAATGGGCATCATAAAGATTATCTCCGTCAGTTGCTTAAGATAACGTTACGACTGTAACAGCTATAATACCTTAACTATAAATGAATCAGGAAATAGAGTTTAAAAAATATCTGTTTCACCTACTTTTATTAAAAGACTCTTTGGTAGATAAAAAATTAGGTATACCATAACACTCCATTCTTACCTTTTGTCTTTTTTTTAATAATGTATAACGAATGGCAAACGAGCAGAAGGGCCACCTGATGGTAAGTGGTTACTTTCGCCCATGGACATTTACAACAACAGAGACGTTGTAGATGCGTTGCCAACCTAGAGGATACAGATGGGGAGGGACAATGTAGTAGTCCGCTATTGGAACCACCACATTTTGGGGAAAGGATGGGTAGGAAAGGGGAAGGGCCATCGAACCGGAACATATCATTAGATATTTGGCGGTTCGCTTTTGACATGATAGTGGTCGCGGGCCAGACGGAGGACGAACCTCCTACCAACTAACTATTGAGATACCCGATTCTTACGGGACGCTACCCAGCGGCGGAGGGGAATTGTATCCTAACCCCGTCTCCTCACAGGGAAAAATTATGTTTATTTTGTCTATTTTAGTGATGGTAGTACATAACGAAATGTCACATTTTTTACATAAGCAGGTAACTACAGGTAATATTATACTCTATTTACGCTAAGGTTATAAAAAACAATAGGCTTTAATCTTGCAACTAAGCTCTTATTGAGTCGCCATAATTATTTTATTTGTTACGAGAAAGACAAACAATTTTCTATTAGAAATCATACTCTCAAGCACACAATCTGACATTTCCAAACGCTACTATAGTATGAGTACAGTTGGTAGATTCATATAAATAAAATGATGTACGCATTTACGCGAAGATTGACCGTTAGCTTAAACTTTATAGGGTATAACTATAACTATTATAACTATTTTTCACTTCGGATTAACAATGAACGGCGTTGGGTTCCGCTATATAACATGGAATGTGAAGAATGATGTGTACCTCGTAATATTCAATGCGTACCTCTTTTAATGCACTAATTAAATGAACTAAAGACAACAGTAAAAGATAAAATTACTACATTTGAAAAACGAAAAAAAAAATTTTTTTTGCGATCGACATCAAGCTTAAATTAATAAATTTTATTTACGTAAGGTAATTTTTGGTTAGTAACATGTAAGGAATGTAATTAAATAAAGAGGAACATAATTTTATATATTTATTATTTCTAATAAATTTTAAACAAATTTCCAGTTCAATAAATTCTTTTCCGTTTTCCAACTGTCTGCACAAGATTTGGAGCAAAAAGAAGCGCTTAAGATGACGTCTTCAGTAGCTTCAATGAGAATTATTTTTCTGGAAAAAGATGTGTTTGATAAATACTTATTACTTGTATTACAATGTTATATTATTTTACGTATATTATTGTTTTAATTATTAATTTACTTTATGAGCTCTTTGATTTTCGCGATTATTACACATATTAAATGAAACTATTTTAACCAGATTAATCGCGTACAGTAGTCCGTGGTCACAGGCAAACTCGATCTGTTAAAATAGTTTCAGCTAATGTGTATTAATTTACAACGAATATCTACAGGAATTATATTAAAAAAATAATATAACGGAAGTATCACAAAATTAAGTTATTTAATGAATAATTATATATTTTTTTCTAATATAGTAATTTTAGTGGTATTCGAGCTAACTCCCACAGTACTAGTAACCATTTTCAGTTTCACGCTTTTTCCCGTCAAGTATGCTAGTCAGACAAAACCTAATGTTACACTTCGTTCTCTATTTTACATATGAATTAGGTACATTGTAAGATAAAATGGCGACGTACTGACACTCAACAGTGTCAGTACGTCACCATTTTATCTTACCAAAGCTGAGAAAAGTATTTATATATAATCGTTTTCCCCGAGTGGGAATTGAACTTACAACTACCGCGCTTACAGTTAAGTAGTGACCTACTGCACCACGTTAGCCACTTATATTTAGGAGGTATGTTATTATTTAATTAATATTAATAAATACTTACTCTATACAAAATTCCAAGTAAACGTAATCAAATATTGGTTTTTTACAAAGAACGTTTTCGCATCTCGAAACAGGTCCGTTACAGAGATCATGTTTCATTACTTTAGGTAGATAATAAAAATATTCTTCAATTATGGAAGCCGGAACACAATACGTGTTTGGTGTATTATTTACTAATATTCTATTCTTAATATTTTGATATTCTCTCATATCTTCATGTGAGTTGTTATTTTGAAGATCATTTTCATTATTACAATTTTTTTGAACACAATAAGTTATATCGGAATAAATACTTGGTGGTGAACTAGTTAGCCTTTTTGCTGTATTGCTAATTATTTCATACATTTTCCTCTTGCTCAATTCGAAGAGACTGGGTACTATTACCACGTTTCTATCAACAATATGTTTATATTTCGTAGGAAAATTTATGTCTATGTTTTGGTCTATTTGTAGAATACAGCTTTCCTTGTAAACGTCTTGATTCACAGGTGTATAATTAAGACACCTGAAATAATACAGAAATATTACAGTTTTCCTTTTAAAAGAAGTACTTAATTTTAGAATAATGGTAATAAGAAATAGAATAAGTAATCAATTGAATCTGATATTTTGAAAATAAAACGAAAATAGCTAAAATTATATTAGTTGGAAAAGAAAAAGTGTGCAGCTTTCTATATGAATTCTGAAATCAGAGAGAAAATATGAAGTTCGGAGTAATTAAATTTGCATAATTCAAAATTATAGAAGAAATGCAGGAAGTCCCTATTTTTAAATAATGCATTAGAAATATATAAAACAAATATTACATGTATGTACGTTACTAAGGTAATGCGTATCTTCGTATTCTTCCTATTCTTCGTACTTACCTACACGTCAACAGGTCTACAAATTCGTTTAAATGATTTGTTTTGTGAATATATATTTGCGTTCTGAAACACTTTATTTTTTTTTTTCAGTCCAACCGGGAAAAAGAAAAGATCTACTAGGAATCGAACCCAATACCATCCATTCTGACATTCTCCAATGGCGTCAAGATAGTATAAAAATATTTATATGTATTAAGATTACTTATTAACATTTACCCTATATTAAGACTTCGAGTCTGCTGTCCTCTGAACATGTGGTACCATAGTGAATAAGGTATCGCTTTCAAATAAGGATTCCTCCAAAAGCGAAATTCACAGTGATGGTAATTGTATACAGGTCTTTGTGGCAACCATTTTAGTTTATTATCTAGAAAAATATATAAGTAAGTATTAACAATATAATTATTTTTGTATATATATATTTTTTCAGCTTCCAGTTTTATCCAATATTGCTAGGCAGTCAGAGAACTTAGTGTCAAGATATTTCATTCTCCACTTTCCGCAAGAATTCGATACATTATGCGTTACGTGGCGGAGCTTAACGTCGCGTCTTACCAAAGCGAGGAAATGGAAATTATTTAAATATATGTAATCGTTCTCCTGAGAGGGAATCGAACCCACAACTAATCGCATTGACAAGCAGATGCTCTCCCACTGCGCCATAAAGTCAAATATTGTAGAGTACATAATATAGTCTAAATATAAACTTAAAAATTTCTTGTTATTTAAATTTTGCCTGTCGTGGCGCAGAGGCACAAGCGTGCGAATGTAAGCACGACAGGTTGTGGATTCGATTCCCATTCCAGGAAATATTAGCATTTTCATTTCCTGGGTTTGGTAACAAGGCAAAGCGCGGCGTTGAGTTCCGCCACACAACACGCAATGCCCCAATTCGGCGGAAAGTGGGGAACGGAATTGTTGTAAGAGAACGGATTGTCTTAACACTAGGTTCTTAGGTTCCCTCTGTCTACCCTGCTATATGCGGGATACAGCGTGAAGTTAAAAAAAAAAATCTTCTTATTATAATATAAACCGAAAAACGTGTTTATTTAAACACATCATCTGCGCCATCATAAAATACAACGAAGTTGTATATCGCGTGCTGCATGCAGACTTTACAGATGCACGTCATTCAAGGAGTGAATTTTAGTACGTAGGTATATATTGAAGTAGATATTTGCCCTGGTTTACTTATAACTATACTATATTTTATATAGAACAAATTTTTATATTGAATATTAGCTATTAATAATTTGATCAACGCTTAGGTTATTATATAAGAAATTCGTTAAATATTTGAAACACAGCAGAAAGTTCCAGGTTTTTTTCTTATTATTAATAGTGAGCTTCATGCTTTTTCCCAAATAGCAGAGTAGGCAGAGATAATCTAGTGTCAAGACACTCCTTTGCCCACTTTCCGCCTTAATTGGACATTACATGTTAAGTGGCGGAACTCAATACTGCGTTTTGATTTACCGAAGCAGGGAAATGAAAATAATTTAAATATAATCATTACTCGCAATGGAAACCGAACCTACAACCAATCGCAATAATATCAGACACTGTCCCACTGCGCTATGGTGGACTCAATGTTTTAGTATTATAATTTGCTAGTTACAATTTGTTGGTTATATTTAAAAATTTAAATATGTTTGCCTTCATATATGAAAAATGTTCCTTGATCTGACGTACATTAAGACCAACTCTTTGTTTCAAAGTATTTCAATGCAATGCATTAACGTTGCTTGTCCTTAATAAATTATGAATATTAATTCCAGTTGTATCATATATTTGCGTTTCTGTGTAAATGGGTCAAATAGATCAATGAGGAAATGCTCGACTTGATTTATAACGGTTAGTTTGTTATCGGGAGCCAACTACAACTGCTTCCTTCGGTTTACGAGCGACACTAAATTTGAGTATCGGGGCCACGTACGGATTGTAAATTTTGTGTTTTTGCCTTAAAACATATTTTTTTTTGTATAATTTCTATAATTTAAACTAAAAATATTTATGTGAGTTCACCTTTACACATCTTCAAGGTAAACAGACACGAGTCTAGCAGGAAAATATATATTTAGATTTTCATAATATTGCCGTGAATACGAAGCAATTTTTTGTGACAAACCTTAGTATCTGTATTTTAATTCATTATTATTATGTGCGATTATTGTGGTATCTATGAATATTCAATTATACCTATCTATCTACCTAACTTCACTCTTTATTCCTGGCGGGGTAGTCAGAGAGAACGGAGCGCCAAACGCTACGGTATTTAATTATATTTCTTTATAAATATATCATGTACACATACATATGTATTACAAAAGCAATCCTTTACAAGATTTGTGCATATCTAAGGAGTAATGGCGCGTTTAGATAAAGCTTACAGTAGTGCTCTATTCAAGCCTAAATGGAATTTATTTTATACGTATTCAATTAAAATAATAATCAGGCCACATCGTCTTGCACAATATAGGTACTGTTCACCAAACCTCATTAAGCATTTTATTTAGTGCATAAAAATTAATGAATTAAGGATTAGTGAAAGAAATTCATTATTTTTCAAAATTTCAAAGCGCTTTTCACGGTTTTATCACGTATAATTAAAGTGGGTCAACGAGTCTGCACTTATAAAAAGTTCAAGTTTTTATCAAAAAAAAAAGCTTTAAACAGCAACTTACCTGCAACGTTCGCCATAAAAAATGTAATTAATTGCGTAAAATAACTTTTGACGCGTTCGTACGGTAAAGAAAACAAAATAAACCGAATAAACAATATGATTACCACAAACCGAAAGGTAACGTAGCATACGTAGCTCAGCTATCCTCAACGGAAGTTCCTGTATTTCGTTCTCGTCCAAAATCAAAAACTTTAAGTTCATCACTTCACCGATTTCATTTGGTATATACTTTAATCTATTACCACTAACGTCCAAGCACTTCAGCCGAATTAACTTGGATATCTCTTTGGGCAACTCGGTAATGTCATTGCCGCTCAAGTATAAGCTTTCCAGATTGTACAGTTTACCAATATCGCTCGGTATACGAGATATTAAATTTTCCTTTAAATAAATGTCCGTTATCTCGTCTTCCTCGCCTTCGAGACGCTCGAGGGGAAATTCAGTAAGTCCCCTGTAGTTCCAATGTAGGACAGTGTTTATATTGTTTTCATAATCCATTTTGAATATTATATTTTGTGAAACATAATTTGTGATCTCTTTTGGATATAACAGAGATTTTTTCACTATTTATTCATAAATCAAATATTATATAAGCTCGTTACAGTACAATTACATTAACAAAATTACAAGCAAGACTAGTTCCTCTTATTCCCGTCCGTATGAGACTGTTCTAACACGCGAGGTAAGAGATTATTTTTAAATCTTCAGCAAGGCCTTTCATTTAAAATTGGAGCAACATCAATTTTATTAAATACAGACATATTCTTGGTTGGAATCTTGCAAAGTATAGCGATAATGTTCTTGGGAATCCATATTTGTGTTTGAAAGGTTTACATGGTACTCGCCGTTACGTCTCGAGAGCATATTGAATGAATGTAAACAATTGAGAAACAAGCGTAATTAGAAAACTTATTGCGCATCTCACATCTATGAAAGTTGAGAGACTGAAACTTCGTATTTAATTAAACGAAGTCTTCTTCCAAGTATAAAGTTTCATATGGTTTTTTGTACACATATGAACTTACTAACTAAAACTCTACAAACAGAAAGGTACATAATTTTATTTTTTTTTTTCTTTTTTTTTTTAACTTCACGCTGTAACCCACATATAGCAGGGTAGACAGAGGGAACCAGAGAACCTAGTGATAAGACACTCCATTCTCTTTCAACAATTCCGTTCCCCACTTTCCGCCGAATTGAGGCATTGCGTGTTGAGTGGCGGAACTCAACGCCGCGATTTGCCTTGTTACCAAACTCAAGAAATGAATATACAAAATTTTACATTTCCTGGAGTGGGAATCGAACCCACAACTTGTCGCGTTTACAGTCGCACGTTGTGCCTCTGCGCCACAGCAGGCGTTATTTTCGTCTGTTCATTACAAAAGTCTAGATCATTAAATACTTAAAAGGAATATTTACTTAGCAAAAGACATGGAAATAAAACCTAGGCGATCTATGAAAATTAATACTATCAATAGTACTTTATGCCGGTAGGATTTTCAAAGCAAAATTAATATTATAAATTGTTTAGCTTAATATTTTCATACTCGTCCCAAATATTGCCAATATATACGTTGGGAGGCGATAATTATTCTCTTTTACGCATGTGTAATATTAATATGTGCGACTAACTAGTGTTAATTTTAGTAAAATTTAACAAAGCTTGATTATTTCATTAGTACCTAAATTTTTTTTTTATTTCTATATGAAAATTTATTATATTCTTAAATCGTGTAATTGGAAAATATAACCATTATAAAATATAAATAAATCATATAAATAAATAATATATAATATTTTCAATTACTCGCTCTGGTAACCAGACAAACCGCGGCGTTGAGTTCCGCCACTCAGCTACCAATACCTCAATTTGGCGGAAAGTGGGGAACAAAAGTGCAAAAAAGAGAACGGAGTATCTCAACACTAGGTTCTCAGGTTCCCTCTGCCTACCCTGTAATGTGCGGGATATAGCGTGAAGCTAAAAAAATATAACCACTAAACAAATTCTTTTCATACGATTTAAAATTTCGGCGTCATTAAAAAAATCAAGAAAATTAAACAAATAATAATCAATAACCAACTTATGAAAATAGGTATTCAATAAAAAGTATTTCAAATTGAATATAAGTGGTTGGCTCGCGGCCAAGTTTAGAGTTGGGTCGAGGACGAGGCGAAGCGTAAACAATGGACGTTACGTTTGATGTCAGCTCCTAAACTACAATGAAAGCGAAAGGCTTTTAAGAGCTTTGGATTAGAAACGAAAATAATTGAACCCTATATTGGTATTGGTTTTGGAAAACATTAATATAAGTGTATAAGGAAAGTTTTTAAGAAAGTCCAGTTTTTTTTTATTTGGCTTTGAAATTAACAAATTAAAATAGTTATTACAAAAAGTACTTAAATTCATGTAAAAGAAAATATTTTAAAGCTTATTAAAAATATATTTAATGTTTAGGATTAATGTATAGTCATGAATAAATATATATTTTTCATTTTACTATTAATTTTTACATTTTAATACTGACTGAGCTAATAATTTCTATTTTATTCTTGCTCGTATCTAATCTCTTTTCTTGAGTTTTAAAGTAATTCACTAAAATTAAATCTACAAATAAATTTATTTATTTGATTTTCACATTCGGCCTATTCAATCCTTGTTATTTCTAAAAAAGTTGAATTTGAAAACCAAAACAATAAATTTTAAATTTCATATATATTAGTTCCTTTACATATATATAATTAAAAAGACATCATATATTTATTACTTTATTGAATTTAAAGACATTAATACAATAACGTTGTCAAATTGTACTGTTGTTCGAACATATATGTAAGAGGTAAATAGTGTAAGAAACCATAGTATATAGTATGTACATGCAATGTACACCGTTATATAAAGTTATTAAGAATCAGACTTTAGGTTTTATTAAATAAATAAAATAAATAATAAATAACTGAATAATAAGAAATAATCTTAACTAATAAATTGCTTTATATTAAAGAGACAAGTTATTAGTTTATTCTTAATTTGCCATCATGACATTTTGTCATCTTATTAAATAAAAATATTTTAATTGGATTGATCGCGTTTATTATAGTATATGTAGACACTAGACAGTTAAACAATCTGTGACGACATACTAGTGTAAGTTCTCGTCGTCGTTTGTGTTGGGCTTCCTAAAATGTATTTCTAATATAATACTAAAGTATACGCGATTAATCAGGTAAATTATTAAGGTTTCCATAAAAAAAAGAAAGCTGACTTCAGATCAAATACACAAAAGTCATCTGATCTTAACAAAATTTCAATGAAACCACATCAGAAGAACTAGCTATCATATAAAAGAAGAATCATCAAAAATTGGTTAACCCAGTAAAAAGTTTACATACATATAAATACAATAGAATTGATAACCTCTTTTTTTGGACTCGGTCAAAATAGTTTTAAGTTATTATATTTTAAAATTCCGAAAACCAAAGAATTCATTATATTAACAATGTTCTCTTTTAAATTACTTTAACAGTAATTTCATACTGAAGCTCATGAGGAAAATTACATAAAATTAATTTTCGTTGTTCACAGTCCATAGAGTATTAAAATCCTCCATATTGCATATATAGTAACCGTATATTGACTAGATATTAAAATTAGACTATAATTGAAAATTTTATTACTAAGAAAGTAACCATCATACTACCCATATCCATGTCAAGAGACAAGCAAAGTCTTTTCACTGGTCCACTCTTTATCATTCCTTTACCAACTTACAAATATAAGTAAGAATAGCTACTTAATATGTATTATTGATATAATATATATTAAGTTAGTAAAAAGCACACTTGTAAAGCTTTCAGAAGTATACAACATCTAATCATATAATTTCAACAGTACATGAAGATGCTTATATTAGGCACGTCATAATTAAAAATATTGACAATAAAAAGCACACTTAATCCCGTATTTCAGGGTAATCAGAGAGAACCTAGTGTCAAGACACTCCGTTGGCTATTTTCTTTTGCTTAGTGACGAAACTCAACGTCGCTCTTTGTCGTAATCAATAATTTCAATATATTTAGAGTGAATTTCTTTTTTTATTTCTAAAAAAGCCTAATTAAAAAATTTTTTAAGTACATTCATAAATCAGCATCATAAATATTTAGTGTTTGAAAAGAAACACACAACATATTATTTTAAAGTGTAGAATTCAATTTTTCACTTGTTTTTGAAAGGATTAAGTTAAACCTATGAAGTCAAAAAATATATACAATAATATTTAGGAATACTGTATAGTAAACACCCTTAATTAATCGAACCAACAATGAGATCTTATAATAAAAATTTTAATATGATATTACCATTCGAATAAAATATTCTGATCTTAACATCGACAAAATTACGTTAGGCAAAAGTATTATATTACTAAGAAATATAACTTAGAACTATAAGTATACGTTTATCTTAACAATCCAAAATGAGACCTTCCATAATTATTATTCCATAAATATATTTTTTAAGTTAACATTAAACTTACTATTAAAAAAATATTTAATTGTGCTATGGAAATATAGGAAAACATTTAAAATCTACGAATGATTCTCACTCGGCGTCCCTTCCCGTCGCTCTCGTCGTCGCTGTCGAAGGACGACTGCTTGCTGCCCAGCATCAGGGCTTGGATGTCGGGGTTCAGTGGCAAGGCTGGGTAGGACGAGCGACGTACCATTGGTGCTGGCCTGGCTCCTAATAAATAATATTTATTCATAAATTTTATTGATTTTTAGATATCGTGAAAATATTGGAGAAAGCAGTTTGGTGATGGGAAAGATATTCCACTCGTGAGAAATTTAAGGTTATTTCGTTACAAATTGCGATTTTTTGGTAAACAATGTTTATTATAGCGCTTTTTTAATATCTATTTTATAGATCTACGCTAGAACTAGGGCTACGTACCCACTATGAAGAAAAAAACCTAACTAGACACTAAATTCTTGAAAATGTAATCTTCTACTTCTATTGGTAAATAAAATTATGGTATAAAATATTTTATCACAAATGAAGGGGTATCTAATGTGTCGTTCATATAAAATGGCTTGTAGACCCGTTTGTGCGTAAAATATGCGTTACCGTAGCAACGCATAAGACTAATGTATGGTAGTATCTATAATGTTTATAATAATAATTTAAAGTATTTCTAATGCGTTGTTATAAAACTATTGTCTCATTCTCCATATAAAATTTAACTATTCCAATTTCATATACTCGTCTGTCCGCATATTTTTTTTATTATTCACTTTCACGCTTTATCCCGCTTAGCAGGGTCAAAGAAAAACTTCCATTCGCCTGGAAAATTATTTTGACTATTTATTTTAATTACCAGATCGAAGAAATAAAAATAATTTAAACATAATCACTCTTCCAGGTGAGAATCGAACTCAAAACCAATTGCATTTGCAGTCAGACGCTGTCCCACTGCACCACGACGGCTTCTATTCGCATAGTTTTCATAAAAAAAGGATATAATGTCTTTTTTTTGTGTAATAATTTGAAAAAGTTTTTACTTTAAATTAGTAATAGAATGTTCCAATACTCAGAACTATCCTTAAAAACATTTAAGTAAATAGCGATGCGTCCACAACAAGATAAATAGAGGGTTCTCTGTAAATACACTTGCAGTTCAATTATAAATTTTTAAAAATTATGATTTTTATTGAACTAAAGTTGTCAAGAACTATAATTTTATTCTCGGTATAAATGTAACAAATATAATATAATTTAGCATATAAATTTATTCACATTACATATGTGAATAAGAAAATGATTTATTATTATTATACTTACATTGCAATACTTAGACCACGTAAATCATTCCACGAATATTAGAAAACCGACTTATTTGGAACGTAATCTACCTAAAACTTTGTATAGACATTGCTGAATTTTTTATACCTAAACGCCTGTCGTGGCACAGGCATGCGACTTTAAACGCGACAGGTTGTGGGTTCGATTCCCACTCCAGGAAATGAAATTTTCATTTCTTGGGTTTGGTAACAAGGCAAGGCGCGTCGTTGAGTTCCGCCACTCAGCACGCAATGCCTCAATTCGGCGGAAAGTGAGGAACGGAGTGTCTTAACACTAGGTTCCCCTGCTATATGCGGGATACAGCGAGAACCTATGTATGTATGTATGTTTTTATACCCAATTCCTACAGTCCTTTTGATTATTAGACGTTATCCTAACGACATTATATTTATATTTTTACAATCGAATATAGCGTATAGTAAACAAAATATATTTTTAAGCAGGTTAAGGATTTTCTTCGCATAGAAGGGTATTCAAAGAGAATTCAATAAGTTCTCCATTTTAACTTCTGCATTTTCTGTGGGAAATATGTCTAATATTGCGTTAGTGGCGAAATTTAACGCCGCAATTTTAACAAAAACGAGGAAAAAAAACGATTTAAATATAATTCTTCCATAAATCCGTCTACATATTCGCTCAGCGTATGAAAATAATAAAGGGCAGATGGAAATAAAAATAATAAGTTTCTTACAATTACTATTACTAGTGTCCCCGTTGACGCGTTAACAACGCGTTGCCTAGCAACGTATATGTCACTTTATATAAACATGGATGGATGTCAAACCATTGCAGTGTGTGTAACATTTATTTTATTAATTTAATATTAACTTTTTATGTATCATTTAAAAAAAATGTTAGCATTCTGCACTCCTTCTCTATATAAACTATAAGTGTGCCAAATTTCATGCTCCTCTGTTCGCGTAATTTTCGTAAAAAGGGGTACGAAGTTTTTGCTTCACGTATATAGATAATATAGATTT
The DNA here is from genome assembly GCA_033558755.1 of Philaethria dido. Lineage (NCBI taxonomy): Eukaryota > Metazoa > Arthropoda > Insecta > Lepidoptera > Nymphalidae > Philaethria > Philaethria dido. The sequence continues at coordinate 272,677 of JAKGSA010000346.1, read as the reverse complement.
CGATACGAAAATAGTTACTTTTACATACTTAGGTACTGGGCATATGTAATTATTATTATATACTTACTATATATAACATATTAGTACGTCAATTTAACTTCTTCATAACATCTGCTGTTTCTAGTTTGTATCAGTTTATTAGACTTTGATTAATCATATGGAAAGTTTATGTTAAGTGGACTGAATATGGGCTTGGACATCAGGGCAGCATAACCTATTGCGAAATATCACATACAGACCAACAAGCAATTTATATATGTATCATAGAACTATGAATATGTATACCAGTAAAAGAATGTTATTCATATATATTTAGAAAGGATATTTGTGACAATTTTTATGTATAGTAATAAAATTTATAAAGTATAAGGTATAAGGTTTGTGAGGTCAGTCGTGGCGCAAAAACACAAGCGTGTCTAAACGCGTCTCGTTGTGGGTTCGATTCCCACTCCAATTTCCTTGCTTTGGTAACAAGGCAAAGCGCATCGTTGAGTTCCAAGACCTTTGCCATATTACTAAAGCAAGGCGCCGCGTTTAGTTCCGCCACTCAGCACACTATGATTCAATTCAGTGGAAAGTGGGGAACGGAGGTCTTACAAGAACGGAGTGCCTTAATAATTCTCAGGTTTCCCCTGCCTACCTTGCTATGTGCGGTATACGTCGTGAAGCTAAAAAATGTATTTTCCTATCCGATTTCCGTACCAATGTCTTCTACTGACTTAAGTTAAACAGTAAAAAAATGAGATGAGTACCACTTGTTATAAACAAAACCCGATAAAAAATGTTCTTGCAATTTGGCATCAATACTACGTAGCTTCAGGCGGGCCCTAAACGCCGCAATTCTTCTAAGTAGGTAAAAATATTTAAAAAAAAACGCAGTGTTTCTAGTGGCGCAACATAACGCCGCGCTTTTGTCTTATCAGGACAGAGAATGAAAAATAATTTAAATATAATCATGACCCCGAATGTGAATCAAACCCACAACCATACGTTCACGTCATCAAACGCCGTTCTACCGATACTGGACACTTCTACAAGAAATAATATTTAAATCGAATTATGTTATATAACTGTTAACGTAACTTATATATTTATTTCAAGTTACTATTAAAGCTGAGCTTAACTTGTAAGTCCAAGCAGTACCTACGCAAGAAACGAATTAGGAAACCTTTCCCATACATGTATGTGTCTTGGCGCTAATGACTAGACGCTTCATTTAATAAGCTAACGTCTACATGCTTAAGGCTAAGTATATTATTTGTATTTAGTGAATATGCAACGCATTGCAAATATTAAAAAATCCAGTGTTTTTTAATTATTATTAATAACTTGGTTATCTTCACACTTGAGTAGGTAGGAAACTATAGAAAGATTCAGTTCAGATCAATTCATTAGTTACGGTGCTTCGAACGTGTTGAACTCAAATCACTTCGTCGACTATTGTAATATATTCATTCATTTTTCGTCTAAACTGACATTAGGTGTTAAGTGACTAAACCAAACATCACACTTCATCATGCTTCCTCACACTAGAAGAAACCATAATATTTCAACAATCTTTGCCTAAAATAGAATTGAATGCACAACCGTCATACCATTTGTACAACTGCGTCATGATGGTTATTTTAAAAATAACTTCTATTTATAAAATGTTGCGTGAATCGTGCACTAAAATGTGCATATAAAGCAAATAATTCGCACCTTTAGAATTATAGGGACCTAACCAATGATTTTTTGCTACGAATCGACTTAAGACCTTTATCGACTTTGATTAAAATTAAAATATAATTTAAAAAAAAATCATTTCTTTTCTAAAACTTAAATGTACAAAGTATTGACGTTTCCGAAAAAAAAAATTAAGTAACACATACATAGCTTCACGCTGTATCCCGCATATAGCAGGGTAGGCAGAGGGAACCTAGTGTTAAAGACACTCTGTTCTCCACTTTCCACCGAATTGAGGCATTGCGTGTTGAGTGGGGGAACTCAACGCCGCGCTTTGCTTTATTACCAAGCCCAGGAAATGAAAAATTGCATTTCCTGGAGTGGGAATCGAAACCACAACCAGTCGAGTTTACAGTCACACGCTTGTGCCTCTGCACCACGACAGGCGTTCAAAAATTTTTAAATAGGTCACTATAATTCTAAAGGTGCCAGATGAATATCTGCTAGCCTACTACTAAATACTACTAAGATAATACTAAAGCATACCTACATAGCCAAATCTATGAGAAATCTATATAAGCGTGTATCTAACTAGGACTGTGAAAATATCTTTACCTGAATAACTTTTTCAGTCGTCAGAAAGACCTTGTAAGAAAAAGAAACAAAGAAATAGGACAGATAATTTAAATTTAGAATACCAACATTAACATTCATATACATACATTTAAACAAATTTATTTAATAGCTTAAGCTTGAATTTGTAGTACTAAAAATTATTATATATTTTTTGATAATAATAGCGAATATTTAAATTACCACGAATTTATGTCAATTTTTTTTTTTTTTTTTTTTATTGATAACGGACGGCAAACGAGCAGAAGGACCACCTGATGGTAAGTGGTTACCTTCGCCCATAGACATCTACAAGACCAGAGATGTTGTAGATGCGTTGCCAACCTAGAGGATACTGATGGAAGGGGGGACAATGTAGTAGTCCACTATCAGAACCACCACATTTTGGGGAAAGGATGGGTGGGAAAGGGGAAAATCTGGCTTACATGCCATCGAACCGGAACATATCATTAGATATTTGGCGGTTCGTCTTTGACATGATAGTGGTCGCGAGCCAGTCGGAGGACGAACCTCCTACCACCTAACAAAATCAATTGTTACATAATTATTTTTTTTGTTTTTATTATTATTGCATGTGGTGCTAACCTTTTATTAATTGTACAATTGGGTGCTATTTTGTGAATCATTGTTAAAAATTTTAATATATAATTGTAATAATTGTTGGTTAGCCATAATAAATAAATAAATATAAATATAAAAACATATTACAAATTAAGTAAAATCAATTTTAATATTAAAAAATATTTTTCATAATAAACCTGTTGTCAAATTATTCATAATACAGTTTAAAATGCTAGAATACAATACTTTCATACATTTAGACAGAAAAGTTTTATTTTCAACCGACTATCAAAAAAGAAGGAGATTTCATTTTCGATGATTCTTTTATTATTAATAAGCCATAATTATCAAACCATATTCAATAATAGTAAAGTAAATAAAGAAATATTTATTTTTTAGTAAAGATTGTTTATATATTTTAATATTGTATTAAGAAAGAATTAATCTTACAATTAGAATTGTTGTAAGCGGGGAACGGAAATGTTGAAAGAGAACGGAGTGTCTTAACACTAGGTTCTCTGGTTCCTTCTGTCTACCCTGCTATATGCGGGTTACAGCGTGAAGTTACAAAAAAAAATTGTTGTATCGCAAAATATTCAATATTTACATATCACAGATGAACGAATCAACAAGTCTGCATTGAGACGCGATATTATGTTTACGTTTCGCTACAAATTCAAGCTTAGCATATGAATATATTATAAAACTCAATATTGTATTAAACACATTTAGTTAAGTCAAATATACATGAAAAATAAAAATAAAATGCTTACCAAACAATTTGGCTATGGATTGCCGTTTACCCAGTCGTGGTTCTGGAACCTCGCCAACAGATGCAGGCGCGGAATTATCAACTTTGGTATTCTTTTCACTTAAGTAAGAATTAATTGACTCCCCTCGAGTATAAGGTCGGGTCTCACGACGACTCTTATTATCCTTATCCTCATTTGGAGAGACCACAGATTCTGCTATTTGGAACAACTGCAAACTAAATCTACTGGATTCCCTCCTCAAAGACTTCTTGTTTGCAAACTCGGATAAGGACTGTCTTCTCTCACCGTTCGGATTCAATCTCCTTCTAGCTCTCTCCTCTTCTTTTACTTTGAGCACGTCAAGCAACGCGTTCACTAACAAAATGACTAGAAATACAGTAATTCCTATTACCGTTATAGTGTTATTCTCGAGATCCATCTCTTTAGACTTCGTCGGTTTTATTTTAATCCGTTGCGGCTTCTTGGTGAAGACTTCCAAAGCGCTACAGGCGTCTTTCAAGAATAAGGGAATCGCTTTTGTTTTCACTGCATGCTTAGCGCGTGATATATTAGGTTTCACGTTCGGCTTCTGAATACTCGGACTCGGTTCCAGAGGTTTTTCATTCACATTACTCGTCATAAACCACATGTGAACACTGTACAGGCAATAAAAAATAACAGAGAGTATAAAGAGTAATACTTTACGTTCGTTCATGTTTACATTGCAGACGCGCTGGTTTGTTTTGACAATCTGGTGCGTGCGTGTGCTATTCGCGGACGCGGTGCTCAAAAGTTCAAAGCTTACATTGATATATGCCTTTTTATTGTTTTAAACGATTATTTATTACCGTTTTCACGGCAGTAGATCCGAGCTCGCCACGTCAGGCGTTGTTTTGTGTACGGCAACCGTTTTGCGCATGTGCGATGTTTCCAGGGCGCAGGGGTCGGACTGTTAGTAGCGACGTTGGTATATAAAAGGACAAAGCAAACTATTCATCGGTAAAACCGCTGATATCTCTTATGATAATTTCCCGACCAAATACCTACGACGCATGATAATTAATATTATCGAATTTCCTCTACTGTTATCAATTTCATTTGGTAGCTCCGTTATCGACGGCACCCTTACACTGTGACACGATACACGGCTAGCTTAATTGAATTTTATCTTTATTGTCTATACTTTGAACGAAATCGAAATAACGCAAAGTAAGCTTTATTGATACACTTTTAAACACGTTTCAGATATTCATTGAAATATAAATACGAGATACACTTTGTGAAATGTAATAGCTTATCTCAGTGTGGCCACCATTCATCGTGACGTACATTTATGTTTTTTTTATCTACCGTCATTTTAAATAAATGATAGATGGCTTATATTTATTAAAATTCGCTTAACTTGCTGGTACTCGCGAGATAATGAAAACAAAGTAAAAAAGAAAAATTTTACGCCATCATGGCTCAATAGGAAAGGCTTTAACTATAAACGTATAAGTTCGTAACTCATTCGAGTTAATATTTATATTTGGAATATTTTCCTATATAAAAACTGCGGTGTTAAGTTCCGCAATTTCTTATTCAATGGCTCTAAACTTAGCTGGAAGAAATAAATTATGAATCAGTACAGTACTCAGTAGGTAGCTTCTGGCTATCCCATATGATATGATATGCTACCAAGCTCTGTGCCTGGTCAATGCTCTGGTTGCCCAGGAATCGGATATTGATATTTTGTATGAGTGTAAAGGCATTTTTAAATATATGTATAGCATTATTAAGTAAATAGTTTAAGTTTTCATTGTAACCACTAGCATATATCTTGTTGTACGCTTTGGCTATGCTGTAAGTACAACAAGAATCTTTGTAATAATAAATAAATAAATAAATAAATAAATATGGTCGACGTGTGCCGAAATAATATTTTTATTTTCATAAAGTAATATAAAAAAGTTTTATGACACATTTTTATAACTAAAGCATAATTAATAACACATATATTTAGTTTAACACATTTAATATATGAATGGTTGAGATTTCAACCAAATAAGATTTGAAGTACAATGCACTAATAAGAAAGATTATTACGAATAACTCAAAAACTACTCATTAGATCTTAACTAAATATGAATAAGCCTACATCAGAAGCACTAGCTATCATATAAAAAAGTATCATCAAAATTGGTTTCCCCAATAAACAACTGTATCATAAAAAAATACTTTTTCACTGTACGTGCAATTTTATAAAGGCACAAAGTTCTTAATAAATATTTTCATTAAATAAATAACAAATTAAATAACGTAAATTTTTTTTTTTTTTATTCAGATTCATTGAAACATACAATAAAAGGTCGATATACTTATTACAAGAATAATCGATAGATATTTTATTTTTAGTTTTTAAAACGATGTACACGATGATAAGGTGGAAGCTCTTACGTTTTTACGACTTGATGGCCATAACTCGCTGATAGGTTAATGAGTGGATCAAATGAATATTTCATATAACACTTTACAACATAACATTAAAAATATTATGTGTATGTTTAGAAATAAAGTTATTTCTTAACTGTACATTAACTTCATAAATTTATAAATAGAAACGGATGTATTAAATGGGATATAAATCGAAATACAAAGAACGTTTTTTTAGCTTTACTCTATATTATCAACACATATCAGGGTAGGCGGAGAGAACTAGAGAACCTAGTGCTAAGACACTCCGTTCTCTTTTAACATTTCCGTTCCTCACTTTCCGTCGAAATTGAGGCATTACGTGCTAAGTGGCAGAACTCACAACAAGGAACATGACTTACTTTATCACTAAATCATCATCTTTAAAGCTTGCAACGTTACGCTAAAAAATCTTTACAAATTAAGTTAATGATTATAATGAGTTATTAAATGATGCAATAAAGAATAAAAAACGTATAATATAAAGTATATAAATTATATTTATAAGAAGTCGTTAATGTTCTCAGTATCGCGATCATCGAAAGAATCCGCGACCGAAATATGGTCGAGTATTTATACCTAGAATAAACGCGTAGCCCTTAGCTTAGAACCTATTATTTTCCGAAACATTGTACAGTTTCGGCGTAAAATCACAACATAACATTCACTGAACAGTAACATATTACTCATAACTCAAAATCTACTCGTCAGATCTTAACTAATTTTAAAACGTACCACATCAGAAGCTGTAGCTATCATATATAAAGAGAATCATCAAAAATTGTTAACCCAGTAAAAAATTGTGGTGGGGTCTTCACTCTCCTCCCTGGGGAAGAGGGGTGATGGCTTCAGGCTCTTAGGCCTATGGCCATGGGAGTCTTCTCCGTCCATGAACATGGGCGGGTCTTCGGGTTGGCCCATAGAGCCTCTGTAGGGGTTCTGTCTACAATTTCGGTTCCAGTTTGGGAACCGAAGAAGGATGGTAGTCGAAAGGGGGAGGGGGGGAAAGAGCCATATGCCACCATGAAATCGGTTAACACACCTGCATAAATAACGACCTTTAACCACCCTTTTGCGTCTCCCCTACAACAATGTATGTATGTATAGTAAGAAATTACCAATTTGCGCTTAGAATTGTAAAACCGTTAACAATTAGTGCTAAAAACACTTAGCTTTTGTTTTATAGCGAATTGGATTCCACTAATGTACATTTGCGGTTACAAGCCGTTACAAATGCAAGCGTGCTTTGTTTTCTTAAATACTATGAGAGTACAGGTATAGTGGAATGCACTTATATATCTAACCTTGTTAAATGTAATAAACAAGCAGCGTGCGGGGAAAAATGGGGAACGGAATTCTTATGAGAACGAAGTGTCTTAACACTAGGTTCTGAGATTCTCTCTGCCTACCCTGCTATGTGTGGGACACCGCTTGAAGCTAAAAAAAAGAGTTTCATGCTTTATCCCGCATAGCGACGTAGTTGTTATATAATTTTTATTTCGCTCAGGTATGACAAAGCGCAGTGTTCACTTCCGCCACACAACATGAGAATGGAGTGTCTTGATGTTAAGTTATCTCTAACTACCTTACTATGCAAAAGCTTGAAGTTGGAATAAATGTAAATGTAGTAATTTTTTTTATTTCATTGTGTTTGAATGCAATTTTCAATATATATTACTACATCAATGAGGTAGTACGTACTCGTACGTACGTATATCTAAATAAATAAAAAAGTAGCTTCACGCTTTGTCCCGCAAAGCTAGGTAGTCATAGTGAACCTAGTGTCAAAACACTCCGTTCATCGCTTTCCGCCCGAATTCAAGACATTGTTAGGTGGCGGAACTCAACACCGCGCTTTGTGTTCCCACGCTGTCCTCTTGTAGCAAGATGGCCTCCTATATCTTTTTTTTTAACTTCACGCTGTAACCCGCATGTAGCAGGGTAGGCAGAGGGAACCAGAGAACCTAGTCAGACACTCCATTCAGACACTCCATTCTCTTTCAAAAATTTAGTATGTTCATTTCTTGGGTTTGGTAAGAAGGCAAAGCGCGGCGTTGAGTTCCGCCTCATTTATCCTTATA
>JAKGSA010000346.1:224929-259547 GCA_033558755.1 Philaethria dido | reverse complement strand
AAAAATAAACACAATTCCGACTAAACGATTAATCGTGTGTATATCTCCGACTATGGTGAAGTTGTGATTCTAAAAGTTTTCCATTTCTCGCCTGGTCGCATTCGGTTGCGCATTAAAATTTGCAAGGCGCATGAAATTTCAATTCTATTTCTAGAATATCAATTTGATAATGTAACGTGTATGCAATATTTGCAATTGCTGATATATTATAATGTCTGTCGTGGCGCAGAGGTACAAGTGTGCGACTGTAAATGTGACAGGTTGTGGGTTCGATTCCCACTCCAGGAAATGGATTATTATTTAATTTCCTGGGTTTGGTAACAAGGCAAAGCGCGGCGTCGAGTCCCGCCTCAATTGGGTGGAAAGTGGGGAACGGAGTGTCTTAACACTAGGTTCCCTCTGCCTACCCTGCTATGTATGATATATTATATTTGGTAGTCAGGTACTGGTAGTTAAGCCTCTGTAGCGCAGTGGGAGGGTGTCTAACTGTAAACGCGATGGTAACGGGTTCGATTTCCTCTCAGGGGGATGATAATTAATAAATTATTTCTATTCTTTTGCTTTGGTAGGATATAATGCGGCATTGAATTCTTTCTATAACAAGTAAAGTCTCAATATGGGAGGAAAGTGGAGAACAAAATGTCCTGACATTAGACTTACTTTGACCCTGCTATGTGACAAAAGCACGAAGCTAGGTTCGCTCATAGAATCCTTAAGTTTTATCCATTTTTTTGTATAAAAAAACCTTATCTATAATTTTGGCTTTCATTTTTAATACTGAACTGCCTTAAAACTACACTTTGTGTAAACAGATCGAAGAAACGCCTACGGTTTCATAAAACATACTTACTATTCTATATTACAAATATTACATTTGACCTTTCATGCGTATCAATTACACAATTACGGCTGTTTACCTAATTTAAATATTATATTAGTTACATAAATTCGGTTAGGTACTACCTATATATATCGTAGACATATAGATTAGTTTTAGTGAATGAATATTCTTCATTGAAAGATGAATAAGTGAAATACTGTTAATATGAATTGTTATATGTACTCCAGGAAATGTTAGTATTTTCATTTTCTGGGTTTGGTAACAAGGCAAAGCGCGGCGTCGAGTTCCGCCACTCAGTACGCAATGCGTCAATTCGGCGGAAAGTTGAGAACGGAATTGTTGTAAGAGAACGGAGTGTCTTAACACTAGGTTTTCAGGTTCTCCCATCTGCCTACCCTGCTAAATGCGGGATACAGCGTGAAGTTAAAAAAAAAGACTAAAATTAATTTAGATATAAAATCAGAATTAAATTAACCAATTTTTCTTTAAAATAAATAATTAAAACATACACCTACACAAAATTGCAAAACCAAATAAAAGATATTAAAATCCAATACAAAATAAGCTTACAACTTAGATGCAGTACATTGAAACAAAAAGCTCAATAAAATAACATTTATTTTAACTGATTATGCCAATTATTTCGCCCAATAAGCAGTTTTATATTCGGTTGGGGATGCTCCCGAAAGTCCCGAACGCATGCCTAATGAACTCGAATGGCTTTGTTACCAAAACATTATTGTATTACAAATTTAACTTTATTAATTGACAATTAGGTTTATTTTACATTGTATCTAATAATAGCGTGCCCACGTTTCACGGCTCATTTGCATTTTAAACCTTAAACACAAGTACTACAGTCGGTTATGCAAATTGTTTATTAAGATAGCAAAGACTTATCAATTTATGACTTGAAAGGATTCTCGATGGACTCAGATAAAATTCTGGTGACGAGGGAAATTATGAAGTTGAGAAGTTAAGGATGATCAACCGAAATCTATTTTAAAGTAGATATTTTTTAATTATTATAAAATAACGATGACATGGCATGCCTGTCGTGACGGAGAGGCCCAAGCGTGCGACTGTAAACGCGACAGGTTGTAGGTTCAATTCCCACGCTAGGAATTAAAATATTATATATTTAGTATTTCCATTTCCTAGGTTTAGTAACAAGGCAAAGCACAGCGTTGAGTTCCGCCACTTAGCACGTAATGTGTCAATCCGACGGAAAGTGGAGAACGGAAATCTTGAAAGAGAACGGAGTGTCTTAACACTAGGTTCTCAGGTTCCCTCTACCTACCCTGCTGTGTACGGGATACAGCGTGAAGTTAAAAAAAAATTATGGCTTGGTTCAGTTGGATAGTTTTTGACACCTCACTATGATTAACGGTTCGACACCCTCTCGGGAATACGACGAAAATATTTTAAATTCGTTTTATCTGTCTGGTTAGATAATGTGCGAGGATCGATTCCTCCGCACAATTTAGAATTTCATTATTCGAGTGGTGATTCGATAGTTAATGGAATTTTAAAATTTATTAAGAATGAAGGAAGTTTAAAAGAATGGTTGTACCGTGTGGCGATTTTATTGTTAATTCTCATTATTTTCATCTATATTATATTTAGAATGATATGAAGAATGACAATATTTAGATTTTAGATTTTTTAATGTCGTGACTTACAACTAATAAATAATAAAGTTAAAAATATAAGTTATACGGGCATTGCTATATATTGGTACATTTTCAGATACAACTGTTGATTGAACGTTCACTTTATCGTTTGAAACGGAAATCGTCTTGAATAGCCAATCGCGACTCTTTCAAACGTGGATTTTTTCCCCAATCTAAATTTAAACGCGCCCTTAACTTGGTCTACCACTGAAATATAGCAGAATAACATTTTTTTTTATAGTTTCACGCTGTACCCCGCATATAGCAGGGTAGGCAGAGGGAACCTAGTGTTAAGACACTCCGTTTCCCACTTTTGAATTGCCATTGAGGCCAATTGAGGCATTGCGTGCTGAGTGGCGGAACTTAACGTCGCGCTCTGCCTTGTTACCAAACCTAGGAAATGAAAACATTACATTTCCTGGAGTGGGAATCGAACCCACAACCTGTCACGTTTACGTTTGTGCCCCTGCGCCACGAAAGGCGTTTTATTGTATATATTTTTTTGTTTTTAGCTTCACGTTGTATCCAGCACTTAGCAGGGTAACAAACGGAACCTGCGAACTTAATGGTGTTAAGACACTCCGATGAGTTAGGATTTCTGTTCTCTATTGTCCACTTTTCAGTGGAGACCAAACTATTTTTCTTTAAATACTAATTTTAGGACAAATTTAGGGTTTTCCGCGATATCTCTAACAAGTATAAAAGTTATAACATGCTGTATACATAAAAACCGTAAATAGTTTTTAAAATATTTTCATATCATTAAATTGAGTGCAATTTTGGTACCAGAATTTCCTTTTTACCAGATCTGAATTGCGTCGTAAACTTCGCTATGTTGAAGTTACAAACATTAAGTTAGCAAACATCTTATGTTTCGTGATGATGAACATTTGCAACGTTTACTTTGGTTTATGTTACTACGTACATTTATGTTATTGATATAAATAAAATAATGCAAACAAAATATAAAAGCACTGGTATGAATTATTGTTATTATTAGTATCGTCATTTTTTTATATATATCAACTGGCAAGGACTAATTTTCTTTGACAAAGGATGGCAAACGAGCAGAAGGACCACCTGATAGTAAGTGGTTACCTTCGCCCATAGACATCTACAACACCAGATGTGCTGTAAATGTGTTGCCTACCTAGACGATACAGGTGGAAGGGGAGAACAATGTAAGTAGTCCGCTATCGGAGCCACCACATTTTGGATGGGTTGGAAAGGGGAAAACCTGGCTTACATGCCATCGAACCGAAACACATCATAAGATATTTGGCGGTTCGTCTTTGACATGATAATGGTCTCGAGCCAGACGGAGGCCGAACCTCCTACCACCAAACAAAAGTTGCAAATGCATTGCCGATCTAGTGTTCAGATGGAAGGGAAAGGAAATAATTTAGTGGCCACGGCAATCCGCCATCGAAATCACTACATTCTGGGGAGAGGATGAGTGGGAATAGTGAAAACCAGATTTACATGTCATCGAACCGGAACACATCATTCAGTATTTGGCGGTTTGTCTTTCATATGATAGTGGTCGTGAGCTAGTCGGAGGACGAACCTCCTACCACCTAACAACTGGGATATTTTCAGATATTGTTGTTTTATTGTAGTTAACTGCTTTCAATTATATTCTGTAACACTTTTTATAGATTCATATATCTGATGTTTGTCTATGGAGTACAAGTTTTATTCTCTTTAAAAGAGGTGATTTTCTCCCCAATTTGAATTTGAACGTGGCCTTAATGAGAGAATTGAGATCTGATAATACGTCTTTCATGCGTTGGTATGCCTTAATTTTCTTTACCTTTCATTATTTACTTTTTTTAGATTCACGCTTTCTTCCAGCATTACGTTACAAAAAAAAATTGAATACACTCCGTTTTCTGGTTTCCACCCGAATGCTTCGAGACACTGCTGCTGCAACGGGGCGCTTTGTCTTATAAACATCTTAAATAGAGAAAATAAATCATAAGTGAGAATCGAACCGACAACAAGTTATATTTACATTCAGACGCTTTCTCACTGAGCAATAACACCGTGTATCCTATCTTATCATCTTTACCCTCAAAGCCCATAAAATGAAAATTTTGTTGAGAAAATCGTCACGTTCTACTCACAAATTTGTAAACTTTATAACGACAATAATATTTATATTTTCTGGTGTAATATCTATGAAGGAGGCCCCTTATCGCAGACGGGAGGCGAAAACCGTAACGTTTTTCAACAGACATTTGAGCATTCAAATATACCTACAATCTGAAGTTAATCTCGGCTTAATCTCCGCAGAGCTGTCGCGGAGGCTGTGAGGCGTGAGTCGCCTAAAGTCTACTAATATTGAACGATCAAATTGCTGTTTGTATGTTATTAAAATATGATTATGATTTCATAATAAATAATTTGTGATTTTCTATTAAATTATAAGAAGTAGAATATCTAACAAAACCTCTAAAGTTTGAATATCTAATAAAACCTCTTTTAGTAAAATTAAGGTATTTTTGTAATTAAATCTTAAAACCAAATGAAAGAATTAAAAAAATATAAAAATCGAACGTAAGTGATTTAGGTAAAGGATAGTTAAAAATAAAGAAAGAAAGGGACATACGTCTAAACATGCATATTTTAGTGACACTATTAACATATTTCAGGAATGGAGGCCATCATGGCTGAGTGGGACAGCATCTGAACCTGTGCGCAATGTTCGTGGGTTCAATCCCCATTCAGGGATATTTTTATACCCTCCGGTAAAAAAGGGCAACTTTACACGTAATGATTATAATTCGAAAGCAAAATGTAGAACGGGGTGTCTTAACACCAGGCTCTCTCTGCCTATCTTGCTATTCAGAAACAAACGTGATATGTAATGCGTCAAATATGGAGCCTTTGGTAGTCTACACTTAGTACCTATGTACATTAAAAGGAAATCTCAAGAGAAATTCACATTCAAAACTAGTGTAGGTACAGAATAAGAACGGTAAGAGTTAATTGCCGGATTGGGGGTAATCTGCCTATATTGCGTCTAAAGTTACGCCCAAACGTTTTGGAAATTCTAGTTCTCTTTATTACTTTACCTTGATAAAGGTTTCTTTAAAGTTGAAATTTTATAAAATAATATATATTTTTTCAAATAATATATATAGGATGTCCCAAAATTAACGCAAGATTTGAATTAAATAGAAAATGCCATTTTAGTCTTTTAATAGCGAATGAATAATGAATATAATAGCAAATGGCGGCAAAGTCAAATCTTGCGTTAATTTTGGGACACCCTTTATTTTATTTTAAATCGTTAGAGCACTGTATATTTTAATTACAAAATTATAACGAATGAGCAAACTTCTGATAATAGAAACGTGATATGTAGCTAATTTCGAAAAGCTAAATATTGATTATAAAATACATAACATCCATTAGAAGTAAAAATTTAAATAGAAATGTTCACGCGCTGCTCATCTTCCTTTTCAGCATAGGAATGCGCATTGGGTCCAAGTGTAATTCTTATAATATAATAGTGATGCCATTTCTTCAATAAACATGCTGGCAGCAATGTATGCAGCGATTTCCATAGTTGTCGAACCAGCCGGAAGAACTTTGGGAGAGATTTTCCAAATTAGTTGATTGTAGCTCTTGTTGTTGTTTTGGTTAAAACCACCTACACATCTTTTTAATAAATTCTTACTACTGAGATCTGTGAACATCGGAAATATAGCCACAGCAACATCTTCTGGTAACTGACTGGCTGACTGGGTGATAGTCATGTTCGAAAGTGGATAATTCATCGGAAGCTGCAGCCCTTTGTCAGCTGCACCATGAGTCTGGTCGGTCCGGGCACTTGTGTTGAAGTTTTTCGTCAGTTGAACAATAATGATAATATGTGGCCCATATAGCATTATACATTTTTTTAACGAAGTCACAATTTCTCCTTACTACCTACCTACCACTCTTAAATATTTTCCAGTTCGGGGAGAGCAAAATTAAAATTTACCTTTCAGGTATAAAAAAAAAAATAACACACTGATACTTTGCCCATCTAAATACATTAGAAGGGAACATTTACAATAGGCAAGTGCACAAAAGGTAAATGTCTTAATCCGGCCTTATACTTGCAACCGCTCTGAGTTTGCGTGTAACTTCGAAAATATTCACCGGAACGATATGAAATTTTCTGTGTGTATTCTTAAATATTAAGAAAATAAAATTAAAAAAAATGATTTTTAAAGATTATCTCTTTATTTAATTACTTGTTTAACTTCACGCATTTTGGTAGAGATCGTTAGGTGCACTTCATGAATGTATCTTTCGATAGCGGTATCACTAATCGAATGCTTCAAAATAGAAAGAGGGCTCTACAATTTTATCATTGGCTCGAGTGACTCGAGAGACACACGGAACGATATGAAATTTTCTGTGTATATTCTTAAATATATGTACATTAAGAAAATAAAATTAATGAAAAAAAGATTTTTTGAAAATTTTATCTGTATAATATAACCCCTTAACACAAAGCAATACAGTAACATCTACAATCTCAAGTAAGTAAAACTAATTAAGCATCATTAAACACAAGTTGGATATTCAATAATTTAACATGGTATTTAAGATTGTTTAACATTCATAAAGCGGTAGGATAACTGTGATTAGTCTAATGAGAGTCACAAACAAATTTTGTGTTGTAATCGCTTAACTTGTGTCATTAAAATTTAAGGGACGCGGCCTGACGAGATTTTCAAAGTACTAGCTGTAATTATGCGAATTTAGACTTATGTTGTATATATTCATAAGATTTTAAGCAGTCTGTCAGTGTGCTCCTGTCGTGCCGTCGTGCTACTGTAAGCGCGACAGGTTGTGGGTTCGATTCCCACTCCAGGAAATGTAAAATTTAGTTATTTTCATTTCTTGGGTTTGGTAACAAGGCAAAGCGCGTCGTTGAGTTCCGCCACTCAACACGTAATGCCTCAAGTTCGGCAGAAAGTGGGGAACGGAATTGTTGAAAGAGAATGGAGTGTCTTAACACTAGGTTCTCTGGTTCCCTCTGCCTACCCCGCTTCATGCGGGATACAGCGTGAAGTTGAAAAAAAAACTTTAAACAGTTTGTATTGGTACTAAGTAAAAAAGAAAACAAGTTTATATTTTATATCACATAGCAGGTTAGTCAGAGAAAATCTAGTGTTAAGTCTGCCCACAGCTTTTTTATTTACTACATATAATATTGTAGATTCTATTATGATTATTATTAATATTTATATAATGTTCCTTTTTTCAGGTTTTCACTATGTTTAAGTAAGGTTAAGTTCACTTTTTAATTGAAATTTCAGTCTATTACAGAACAACGGAAGATGCGAAGATAATAAAGTGGTAAAAAATAGCTTTTTACTTATTTTGGTAACATGAACGTTAGAAGTTGAAAAGTCTGAACTGTATATTTTCACGGCACGCTGTATATAAAGTTATATTTTAATATAATAAAAAAATATGATATACTCGTATATATATAAACCCCGAGTAGGATTTAAATACACTACTATCGTACATGTCAAATTGAGCTACATATGGTTATAATAAGTAATACAGCGCCTATACTCAATAATAATATTTGAAAACATTCATGAGTTTATTTAATTTTCTTTTGATATGTTTCACATTCTTAAAGCCTGAGCTTTATTAAAATACATGACATAATATAAGGTCTCCTTTAATCCAACATCAACTTATACAAGGAATACCTTGAACGAATGCTACATTTTTAAATATTGTACGAAATTTTTAATATACCAAGATGGCAAACGGCGGAGAGAATAAAATATGTGTTTAATATTTCGTACTAATACAGAGTTCATGAATTATTCTTTAAATAAGCCGCTTCTTGTGCTAAGTGTGTTCATAAATTGTCCTCTAGGGTGGCTTTGTAATATGTTCTGTCTTATAAATATGTAAAAATTCTGATTCTCCCTTTTTCATTCAAAACCAATTACAGTGCTCTCTTTTATGAAGTAAGAAATGTGTGCAATCATAATATACGATCGTGGATCCTTTAATCCGTGAATATATTTTGGGAGCTTTTAATATAGAGCTTTATTACGATTTGTTAGTTATTGACTGACTTTAAATAGAAGGTATAATGTATGTTTTCGCAAAACTTTTTACTGGTGAACCAATTTGGATATTTTTTTATATGATAGTTAGTAATTTTGATATGGTCCCATTTTAATTTAGTTAAGATCTGACAAGAAGTTTTTGAGTTATTTGTAATAAGTTGGTTTTCTTCTTTTGTCAAAATCTTATAATACTTATCTATAAGTCTTAAGAAATAAGTCTGGTATCTAATAAATAAATCATATATACCATAAATATAATAATTATTAATATTTCTATCGATTTTAGTAAAAGTATCTACATTTGTGAACGCTAAGCTGGAAACGCTGTAGAGACTGGTTAAATATTTAAAGCTTGTCCTACTTTACGCAGCTATATTGTGCTATACACTCATACATATTAAGGAGCGCAAAGCTTAGCAGCTAAGGAAAATATATAAAATGTATTTAATATATACATATAAGAAAATGTTCAGCCATCGTGGTGTAATGGAAATTGTATATTATATATCAACAAAAGAATTGCAGATTCGAATTCTATCCTATTTATTTAAGAATATTGTGTAAGTTTTAAGTAAATGAAGAGTGAGAATGGGTAACCTTCCGCCAAATTGAGGCATTGCGTGCTGAGTGGCGGAACTCAACGCCGCGCTTTGCCTTGTTACCAATCACAGGAAATAAATATACTAAGCTCTTACATTTCCTGGACTGGGAATCGAACTCATAACCTGACACGTTTACAGTCGCACGCCTCTGCGCCACGACAGCTAGTGTAGCTAGCTAGTGAAGCTAAAAAAACAATGAGAATGGCTACCGTGTGTTGTGGTTAAGTAAGGGAACTCAAAGTCGCGCTTAGTCTTACCACATCATGGAAATGACAATGATTTAAATAAATTCCTCTAAGCAGGAATCAAACCCACAATCAGTCGCGTTAACAACCAGATTGCTAAGCAAGAGGAGTGCGTTACTATTTTATACTTATAATAATTTTATACATTGAATTTTGTGCAAGATTATTATTTCTATTACTGTCGAATCTAATATTCAGATGTAATTATAAATGCTAATGAAGAGAACGGAGTGTCTTGACACTAGATTCTCTCCGACTATGGTGAAAAATTTAGCAGCTATAAAAAAAATGCTAATATTATTTTTAATTAAGAATATGCAACGACTGATATTAGACACCCCATGATATATATTTATACTATATTAACCTTTACTCCTATATAGGAGTATGCAGTGTTCACATTACTATATTATATAATTTTTATGCAAGGTGGAATCGCGTAACGAATTTCATATATTTTCTATTTAAAGTGGACATTTATGGGCTATTTCAAACCTGACTTTACTGGGGATAGTCTTTCGCATCGAAAACTATAGGGTTGCCACGCTTAAACTTACAAAGATATTCTAAAAGCACTATTTTATGATTTCTTAACCAATTAAAAAAGAAGGAGATTCTCAATTTGACTGCATTCGTGTTTTTGTTGTGTGTTATCGCATAACTTTTTATTGGGTAAATCAATTTTAATTATTCTTGTTTTGTATGTTAGCTAGTGGTTGTGGTGTGGTCCCTTTTAAATACTAAGATTTCTCTCTCTCTCTAGGACTCTCCCATATGGGAGAGATATGAAAATGTAACATTAAGAATGTAGCCAGTTTTTCTGGTACGTCGGGGAAGGCATAGACAACCTAGTGCTAAATCACTCCGTTGTTCACTTTTCTTCCGAATCCGAGACATTGTGTGTTGGTGCGTGTGGTAGAATTCTTACCAGAGCGAGGAATGATTAAAATAATTTAGGTAATCATTGCCAAGTATGGGTATTGAATCCACAATAAACGCTTAATCCGCGTTGACTTTCAGATACTATCCAACTGTGCCACAGTGGTTATGTTGAATTAATCAATATATTAGTCTGATGAAGTCCTAATAACTCGTGGCGTAACGACTACATCGTCAATTATTCTGTCAATTTTGATCTATCAAATTACTATATGAATACTTTAATAAATGATGTACAATAAAATTGAGGCCATCGTGGCACAGTGGGGCAGCGTCTGCCCTCACACTTGTGGGATATTTAAGTTTTTGATGTGAAACATCCAATGGCGCGGGTATAAACCGGATTGTTGACGTGGCGACACTTGCCGTGGCGACGTGTCGCCATGCGTAACCGACTATACTACTCCCTCCTCACGTAGACTGATGCTGTTGTTTACTACGGTACACATAATCACTATTTTTTACTTGAAAAAAATATATATTTACTATTTTATATATATTTTTTTTCATTATGCTATAATTAGTTTCTGTAGTAATACCGTCTTTTATGTTTATTACTTGTACGACCATGATGTTTCACATCTGCCAGGCGTCCCGTGACGGCTCATTTTTTTTCATTTCCTTACTCTTGAGACAAAATGCGGCGTTGAGTTCCGCCACTTAGCACACAAAGAACACAGTGAAGAGAGTGTGTTGACAGTAAATTCCTATTCCCCTTCAATTATCCTGCTATGCGTGATGAAGCGTGAAGCTGTAAAACAATTTATATATAATAAAAAAATAGTAAATAATTTGACATATTTAAAAATATATTTTTCTTATAAGGATGAACCCTAGCAACGAAAGTATGTTGTCTCAAGGTGACCCACTGTACTAGACGAGTATCCTCAGGCGGGTCATAACGATTAAGACTATTATTATTGTGTCAAATCCGGGGTCATAACAATGGCGTGACCGTTTGACCATTCTAATGTTATAAATAATTATTATATAATATGATGAACACATTATATATATGAACCCGTTATTTATGTACCTACTGCTTTCTTTAAGCCTGAATGTATAATCATTTTTTAAGAAGATAATAGTAAAAAAAAAATTTTCTATTCGTTTTTTTAGCTTCACGTTGTATCTCATATATGTATGGGTAGACAGAGTGAACCTGAGAACCTAGTGATAAGACACTCCATTCTCTTTTAACAATTCCATTCCCCACTTTTCGCTGAATTGAGGCAATGCGTGCTGAGTGGCGGAACTCAACGCCGCGTTTTGCCTAGTTAGCAAACCCAAGCAGTGAAAATACCAAACTTTACATTTCCTGGAGTGGGAATCGAACTCACAACTAGTCGCGGTTACATTGTACCTCTGCGTCACAACATTTCTATTCATTTAGGTAAATTCAAGCAACGTAAGTTGAGTGGTTACCCATTCTTTTGGGCCTTCACTATTCGTTACAAATTCGAGGCATTGCATGTTAAACGGCGGAAATCAACGCCGCCCTTTATCTTAGCGGGGAAATTAAAGTAATTTAAATATGATAATTTCCCCAGAGTGGGAATCGAACCCAAAATCAATTACGGTTACAGTTTAACGCTGTGCCTCTGTGCCATGTTGACCACAGACTACTATAAAATAGTTGTACAAGTTGCTAATAATGAATAATAATTATCATCATAAATATATGGACGAATGTTACTCTTGTTCACATGATCATCACGTGGTAATATACTTTTGTAATTAATGATTTATCTATCTTTTATAAGGCCGTCGTTGTGCAATAGGACAGGATCTGTCTGTATATATTGGTTGGGGGAGATTCGATACCTACTCGAGGAATGGTTATATTTAAATTATTTTAACACGCGGAGTTTAGTTCCGCCTTTACACATACTACAAGACGTATTTAGGCGGAAAACAATAAGCAGAGTGTTTTGACAATAGTGAAATTACTCTTTGAGTAGCTAAATTTAAAAACTAACAAATTTTAAAGACAATATAAGAAAGAAAGTATTACAAGAAAGAATATATAAATGTTCATATATTTAGTGTCACAAAATTATATATTGGCCATATGGTAGCGCCATGTCTTACAATAAAGTGGTTATACCAGTTGCTAATATAATGAATAATTATAATTATCATTTTTAATATAAGGACGAATGTTGGACTTGAACTCTTGATCATTTCGTGTCTATTTCCTAAGTGATGATAAAACATTTTTTCCTTCACATATGTACTTCTAAAGTAAAGGTCAAACCCAAATTTTTGAAACATGTCATAATTTATTAATTACAAATAATAAAATTTTAATTTCAAGATCTATATTTTCTTTTATACCTACACGCCTATGTCGCATAGCAGGATAGTTGGAGAGAGCCCAATATCGAGAAACGTTTTTCACTTTCGTCCAAAATTTAAATATTACGTATTCAGTGGCGATAATTAGCACCACCTTTTATCTTATCATACAGAACAAATGAAAATTATTGAAATATAATCAATACCTCGCCTAACGCCTGTCGTGGCGCAGAGACACAAGCGTGCGACTGTAAACGCGACAGGTTGTGGATTCGATTCCCACTCCAGAAAATGGAATTTTTCATTTCCTGGGTTTGGTAACAAGGCAAAGCGCGGCGTTGAGTTCCGCCCATCAGCACGCAATGCCTCAATCTGGCGGAGAGTGGGGAACGGATTTGTTGAAAGAGAACGGAGTGTCTTAACACCAGGTTCTGAGATTCCCTCTGCCTACCCTGCTATATGCGGGATACTGTGTGAAGTTAAAAAAAAAAATAATAAAAAACCAATACGTCGAATGTGCATCGGACTCCCAACACTCGCGTTATCTTATATTTTAAGAAAAAACAAAGGATTTTTAATATATTTCGTGCCATATAGATGACTAGCTACTTATTATATTCACCTTTATAAAAAATCTATTTTAAGAGGTATAAAGTCGATAGGTACATTTTTTCTAAAGCAAAATAAACAAAATCTAGAGATACGGGTTGTTCTTGCTCCGTCCTAACTACAAGAAGTGAACTTTAAACTTCACAAGCCCGGAACAAATAAGGTAAATAAAATTTTATCATGCCATATAAACCAATAAGTATGTATGTATGTAACCGCTTCTGTATAGAGTTTGATACTTTCTGTAAATATTATTACTATTTTATTGTAATAGATCGAGTCACGTTTTATTATTCTTGTTTCCCGTTATAGTAAGATAACACGGCGTTTAGTTCCTCCATTCAACACACAATGTCTCAATTTCGAGCGAAAAGCGGAAATCGAAGTGTCATGACACTTGGTTTTCTCTGACCATTAATTTTTTTTTAGCTACACGCTGTATCCCGCATATAACAGGGTAGGCAGAGGGAACCTGAGAACCTAGTGTTAAGACACTCCGTTCCCCATTTTTCGCCGAATTGCGTGCTAAGTGTTGGAACACAGTGCTTCGTTTTGCCTTGTTACCATGTTGTAGTCAGGAAACGAAAATACTAAACTTTTACATTTGCTTGAATGGGAATCGAACCCACAACCTGTCTCGTTTGCAGTCGCATGTGCCTCAGCGCCATGACAGGCGTTGACTGGCTAATCATAATACATTCTTTGTATAACGTTTTTTTTTAAATCCAGTATTTATAAACAATAGTAAAAAAGTATTAATCATTAGTATTGTAGAAACGTAGTTGAGACCTGAGTAGTGAGTTCTGTTTGGTGGTAGGAGGTTCGTCCTCCGTCTGGCTCGCGACCACTATCATGTCAAAGACGAACCGCCAAATATCTTATGATGTGTTCCGGTTCGATGGCATGTAAGCCAGGTTTTCCCCTTTCCCACCCATCCTTTCCCTAAAATGTAGTGGTTCCGATAGCGGACTACTACATTGTCCTCCCCTTCCATTTGTATCCTCTAGGTTGGCAACGCATCTACAACGCCTCTGGTGTTGTAGATGTTCATGGGCGAAGGTAACCACTTACCATCAGGTGGTCCTTCTGCTCGTTTGCCATCAGTTATCCATAAAAAAAAAAAAAAAAAAAAAAAAAAGAAAGAGATATACTTTATGGGATACGATTAGTTGAGGGTTGGAATATTTCAAATATTTTCCTATTCCTTATCTATTTAGACTAATTAATATTGATTTAAATTAATTTCTTCTACATCGTCATTAAGCACTAAATAAGTCTTAAAAAACACAATGAATACCGTAGGCTTCAAGATACAAGACGAAAAAATTAAAATAAATTATATATAGCTGTTATTATAATAAAAATATGTATAGTTGTTACCCGCGGCTTCGCTCGCGTGTTTAATGACAGTCCACACTACATACTGTAGCTAGATTTTCAAACATTTTGATATGCAATCATCTCTGCCATTTTTTTTAATATTAATCTTTAAAAAATATATCAGTCACTATCCTATGTCTTTTACATCTAAGAGTACCAGTGTCCCAATATGGATGTCAAACCATGGTAGTGTGTGTATCATTTATTTTATTAATTTAATATACTTTTTTATGCATTATTTAAAAAAAAATATAAGCATTCTGCTACTCCTTCTCTATATAACCTATAAGTGTGCCAAGTTTCATGCTCCTCCGTCCGCGTAATTTTCGTAAAAAGAGATCCAAATTTTTTGCTTCACAACGTTTTGTTATAATCAATTGACTAGTTTTGGTGTGCCCTACAGACAATTGGCATCCGAGGCTGGAAGCAGCGAGCCAAGAACCGTTCCGGTTGGAGAGATATTCTGGATCAGGCCAAGGCCCACCCTGGGCTGTAGCGCCATAGATGATGACTAGTTTTGGTGTGAAAGCGTAACAAACAAACATACATTCATATTTATTATATTAGTAGGGATGTTTTCATATGTCACGGTCTAGTATTACAATATGCCAAGGTAAATAATCAAAATTATATATAAAATATTGATTGACGATGACATATTTAGTATTAAAAAGGAGTGTTCATTATGCAATATGTCTAGAGATGGTGATAAAGTATCTTCAATAGTTATTATGTGCATATCTAAAGTTATATGTTTTTTAGGCAGAGTGAACCTGAGATCCTAGTGTTAAGACACTCCGTTCTCTTTCAACAGTTCCGTTCACTATTTTCTGCCCGATTGAGGCATTGCGTGCTGATTGGCGGAACTCAACGCCGCGCTTTGCCTTGTTAACAGACTCAGGAAATTAAAATACTAAATATTAGTTAAAACTTTCATTTCCTGGAGTAGGAAGGAATTATACTCACAACCTGCCGCGTTTACAGTCGCACGCTTCTGCCTCTGTGTCACTACAAGCGACTTATTTACTTAGTTATATTATTTTTTTATATTTTAATACATTTTGAGGGGTAATATAATATAATAACAAAAATTTCCGTTCTCCATTTTACAAAAGGTACACTCATTGGTAAAACTCAATGTAACCACAGGTACACTTTGGACAACCACATTGCACCAGATGTATAGATGATATAATATTAAGAGTACTGGGCGTGAATAGGTTAATAAATCATAAACACATACAAATCATAACAGACGTTTTTATCTTTAAGTTTTATGTGTAAATTTTATTTTTGTTTTTTTAAATACCTACTTATTGCATGAAAGTGTTTGTGTGCCTTAACATTGTCAAATATTTTAGTCATTTGTTCGTCATAGATACATAATTATTTTCGACGTACGCCATCTAGTTGCTTTTACTAATGCTCAAAACTCAAACTCAAACTCAAACATACTCAAAAACTACTCAAACTCGTAAATTTGTAAGATGTGATGGTATTTTATAATCATTATGGTCTCTTCTTCTTCTTATTCGTATCACTCATGACAGAGTGGTCGTGGTCAACATCTTGTTCGGGGTGCAGTTGTAGCTCGCAGTACGATGTCGCGCCATCTTTCCCTGTTTCCATAATCATTATGGTACTTGGTCAAAATATTGAGGACGCAAGACCATATATTTTATTTCTTCTAGCCAATTAACCTATAGGTACTTTCTTATCAAGCTACGTCGAAATTCTACATTGTCACAACCTATTTTCCTTATACTAAACATGTGAATAAAGAATGAATCATATAAAATATGTAATCTTTCCTAGAAGTACTCTTTGAAATGGCAATTTGTAAAATATATAGATATATGATATAGAGATGCTAACAAAAAAGAACAAAACAGTACAATATTAACTCATAATAAAAATAATCATTTTAAATAAAAAAAAAGTTTTAAAATCTATAGAGAATAGTGGAGCATTAGATTATGTTACCAAATATCTATTTAGTATAAATATGCCACGGATGTATTTTTTATTAGCTTCACGCTGTATCCCACATATAGCAGGATAGGCAGAGGGAACCTGAGAAGCTAGTGTTAAGACACTCCGTTCCCCACTTTCCGCCGAATTGAGGCATTGCGTATTGAGTGGCGGAATTCAACGCCGCGTTTTACCTTGTTACCAAACCCAGGAAATTAAAATACTAAACGTTACATTTGCTGGAGTGGGAATCGAACCCACAACCTGTCGCGATTACAGTCGCACGCTTGTGTCTCTGTGCCGAGACAGGCGACAGTCACTACGAATGTACCTATTAAACAGTATATACGTATTTCATATATCATTATTTCTCCTACCACATACACCCATCCAAAAACGTTATCTTAGTGCCTCTAATGTAAGAATAAAGGAATAAAAGTTCCTTAAGTAAAAGTGATAACGCAAGGCAAACCTGTTACGATGTTTTGCTTTTACGATTATCTATTACTCACATCTGTAGATACGGCAGACGGTTTTAAAAGTTACTAAGAAAACACCGTTTACAAAAGGTTGATAATGAAATAAAATAAAAGTAGCTTTTTCGACATAAAAGGAAGTAGCTATGGTAAATAAGCCCCATTTTTTTTCTTCTGCCCAAATTCAAGATAATGCGTAGAGTGGTGGTACTCAACGCCGCGCTTTGTTTGATAAGAGGAGGAACGCGAAAATATTTCAAATATTCTGTCGCGCTTAAAGTTGGACGCTATCGCAGTGGCCTGTTTATATTTATAACTAAAAAAAAAATATAGTACAATGCCTATGATGCCTCTATGATTGCGAAGATAAGTGAGGTTAAATTAGTAAGGAGGCTGTAACGATACTTTTTATAGAATACATGTCTAAATTCCTTTGAATTTCATCATCTAAAATATTATTAGTTTTTCCGCAGGAAAATTGTCTAAGGTAAAAAGATAAAAGAAATACATATGCAAATATTGCCATTATATTCGTAAATATGTACATATTTAAATTTCTTGGAATTTGCTAAGCTTATTATACTATTTATTATATGCAATTTAATACTGAACGGTTTTTTTTTACAACTTCACGCTTTATTCCGCATAGCATTGCATAGGATAAGCAGAGTGAACCTAGTATCAAGACACTCCGTTTCCACTTTCCGTCCAAATCAAGCGGTGCATGTTAATTGGCGGATCTCAACGCATCGCTTTGTCTTACCAGAGCAAGGAAAATCAAAATAGTTTAAATTTAATCATTCCACCGAGTGGAAATCAAACCCACACACAACCAATTGCTTTTACAGTCAAACACTGTCTCACTGCGCCACGATGTCCTTCAACTAACACTGAATGATTATTGAACATAAATTTAATATCATAACGATGATTTTATTTCATTCTTTAAAAACTACAGTAGTAAGGTCGTGATGAAAACGGTGCATGAGATAACTTGAAGTGATGTATTCGCGCCATCTACAAAAAGCTGTCGGGTTTTAGGCTAAAAGGTCAAACAAAAAACAATTTAAAAGGTTGATTTTGTAAATTTGCTTCTAACTTACTAGATGTCACCTGACCAGTTCATTAAGAGGATAATACACTTGTGACATTTCGTTCTTTACAGTTTTAATATAATATTATTTTATAGTCTAGTTTTTTTTATATTCTTAATTAAATGATGTTACTAGGAAAAAAATCGGTTCAGGTATGCCTCGAGGTGTTTTAGACTTCCTGCTCTATATATTGGACAAAGGACGATTTTTATGTTAATTATTTTTTATTTTCACTATTAAATAAAAAATAATAAATAAAATACTTCTAAAACTAAGTTGAGTTTGACGTTGAATTCCGCGGAAAGTGGGTAACGGAAATGTTAAAAGAGAACGGAATGACTTAACACTAGGTTCTCTGACTCCCTCTGCCTACCTTGCTATGAGTGGGATACAGCGTGAAACTAAAAAAAGGTCACATAAATATATACACATTTCTCAAATGAATACTTAAATACTTCATTAATCTTATCTCGTCCCGTTCCTTTTAATATATTCCCGGTCAAAACAAAATTGAAATTACAAGCTGTTCCAATAATTTAGACAAAATCCTGAGATAAAAATTTATTGCAAAGTATATTTACTAGATGGGGTATCTGCAACATTATTTAATTGCTTTTACATTTTTTTAGACGCGTTTATTAGCTTAGTATGTAGATACATACATATAGATACATAGATTGTATCTCTGTAATGGAAATTTTGAATGTGATTTTGACCGACTTCGAAATGTCGAATTAATTTGACTTTTTATATACTCATGAAGAACCGATGACAATGCAATAATATGAAAAAAATCTAAAAGCGTTTTCATATAAAAAAGCTATTAAAAAAAATCTAAAAACTTACTCCTTAATAATCTATTGATACAATGCAACCCACGCTTTTAGAAGAATAATTTCAAATATTTTCACCAAAAGCGAGTTTTTTTAGTTATTTTTACCTAATTATTTAAGTTTCAATATGATCGAAGCCGTTTGGCCTGGACTATAGAATAATTGTTGGACTTCGATTTACCATGTTTTTGTTTGTTTTTATGTTTTTACCACGCATCGTAAAATGTTAGAAACGAGCTGGCAATAAAGTGTGATACAAAAATTGATCTTTTTTCTTTTTTGTATTCATAGGTTGTAAGTGGTTTTTTATTCTGATAAATGGTAAATATTTATGAACTTTGAAACATACGATTCTTAAAATAGTTGTGAATGTGAACTGTGAAACCTTGAACTTTTTGTAATATTTAAATTGGAATTAATTGTTTTGGAATATGTACTAGCTTACATCTACTACTTACTATATTATTCAGTATCAATACATTAAAAAGATATTTTCAATATTAATTTAACATATAACAATTATTACTGGTTCTTCATAAAATAAACAGCAATCAATTTGCAATTATAGCTCAATTAATAATATAAGCATTACTTTATTAATTATAAACTTTTAAAGCGCGAAAGCGCGGCGTTGAGTTCCGCCACTTAACACGTAATGCCTCAATTCGGCGGAAAGTGGGGAACGGAATTGTTGAAAGAGAATGGAGTGTCTTAACACTAGGTTATCTGGTTCCCTCTGCCTACCCTGCTATATGCGGGTTACAGCGGGAAGTTAAAAAAAAGAAATAAATGGAACATATTATAAATTGTAGAAAATACATCTACTTAATAATACCCTATATATTATTGTAAATTATAATTGTTACTCACCTGGTGGACAAAGCAAGATAGAATTTGGCATAAAGGTGGCTCTAGAAGTGCAGGAATTCCTGCGAGAATTCCCGACATAGTTTCGGGATTTCCCGAAATTCCAACGAAAACGGAAAAAAACGGGATATTATGATTGACACTGGAAACTATGAAAGAGGAAAATGGAAATATTATAGGAATAGTCACAAAATCCATGCAATCCAAGTTCAAGGAAAACTCCTAATATATAAATTATTATAACATGTTAAAATTCATAAGTTTATAAAATGGCTGCCATTTCAAAAAAATTTGAACTCGCACTTCTACTATAACACTTTCTACTATAAATTTTCTACATAGCTCATAAAACTTTTGTTGGTACAAGTTTTATTTTTAATATGAGATTTTAATATTTTTATTTACTAATATTTCATTAAAATTATATTAATCCTTACTTATATTATAAATGCGAAAGTAACTTTGTCTGTCTGTCTGTTACGCTTTCACGCCTAAGCCACTGAACCGATTTTGATGAAATTCAGTATAAAGGTAGAACTCAACTTGGGAAAGGTCATATTTTTTATCGCGAAAAATTTTTTATAAAAAAATATTTTTATTTTTTATATATTTTTTACTATACTATACAGCCGAATTCCACGCGGGCGAAGCCGCGGGCGGAAAGCTAATGTTTAATATATATCTGTCAGTAGGACAGACAGATTTTTTCTGTCTGTAAATATTGTTATTAATTTTATTTCATAAGTAACAAGTAGCGAGGTGTCCTTATAACCCGATTCCCATTTGGTCTTTATAGAATAAAATTAGAATTATTGAATTCAAATAAAAATTACAATGAAATTTATAGAATTTTCACTTAATTTCTAAAGTAAGGAAATAATATTCGCACAAAAATTTTTCGTGTTAAGTCATAGATAAAGTTAAGTAGAGCCTCTATTTTGTATCTTTCATTTTCATACTAATGCTACTTTAAAATTTGCACATAATATCGCATATATGTGCACGCATGAGGTCATACGTACTCACTTAATAATCATATGGCAACATATGAAGTCATATGAGAACATATAAAATCATATGTGAACATATGAAATCAAATGTGAAGATATGAAATCATATTCGAACACACGAAATCATATGTGGAAATATGAAATCAAATGTGAACACACGAAATCATATTTGAACATAGGAAATCATATGTAAACACACGAAGTCATATGTGAACATATAAAATCATATGTGAACATATAAAATCATATGTGAACATGAGAAATCATATGTAAACATGAAATCACATAAAGTCATACATGTACGTAAGATCAATCAATTGATCTTATGATATAACACGTGCACTGCATTTCACCAACCATTGACATCTGTTTACGTATGTATTGCGTGTTTGTTATTCAATTATTTATTTTCTGTAACATGAGTGGCCGATAGACAACGTTCAGGCAAAACTACTCGCTAAATAGCTTAAATGCAGCTTGTAGGCTCCTTGGGGAGTATAGAGCACAAAAAAATCTGGAAATTTGTACGAAAACTAGACAAAACGCGGTTGTAGATTCTATTGTCCAAGGCACACGAAGTCACGGGAAACATCTAATTAATATTAATTTTAAAACAATGAATTTCTTCGTCAATTTTATTTGTGGTTAACAGAGGTCATACCTCACAATCTGTAGGGAGAAAGGTTAGGGCTCGGGTTAAAATAGCTCGTCATCTAAAGGTATGAAGGTAATGGCCGATAGCTGTAGCAATAAGATGAATGGATTTAAAATTACCCTGGTCTTTTATCGTCCTCTCAACCGTACATTAAGATTCTTTAAGAAATACCACGTGATATAAGGTCAGTTTGTTTCTATGAAATCTGATCTTGTAGATGATTACTTGTTTTTGTATTTATGTATATATTTAATTATTATTTAATAAATAAAAATAACAACATAGTTATTTAGTTTTTGTTTAGCTTCACGCTGTATCCCGCATATAGCAGGGTAGGCAGAGGAAACCTGAGAACCTAGTGTTTAGACACTCCGTTCCCCACTTTCCCCCGAATTGAGGCATTGCGTGCTAAGTGGCGAAACTAAACGAGCTTTCCTTGTTGTTATACCACACCCAGGAAATGAAAATCATAAACTTTTACATTTCCTGGAGTGGGAATCGAACCCATAACCTGTCACGTTTATAGTCGCATTCTTGTGCCTCTGCGCCACGACAGTTATATTTTTTAGTTTAAAAATTCTTTTAAGTTTCACAAAGTGGACTAAGTATTATAATAGGTATGTAAAAATAGCATAAGCTTTTTTTTAAAACATTGCAAGACAAAATGTATATAGAATATATATGGAAACAAAAACTTTTAATTGTTGTAAATCAAATTGCTAATAAGAAAACAGAGTCTGATAATAATATTTAAGGTTTTAACAAAAAAACAACTTGAATTAAAATGCACTAAAAAGTAAAATTTAATAATTACGAATAACTCAAAAACTACTCATCAGATCTTAACAAAATTTAAATGGGACTATATCAGAACACAAATGGTTATTGTATTTCGATGTAAATAATAAGCCATTAGGATGCCGACGTGGTTCCGAGTGTCATTCGAAAATTCTTAGTGTTGACATCACGTTACTAATATATATCTTTTCTCATAATGTAAATTAGGTAAAGAATGAGTTACTTAACTTTTTAAAATGTTAAACATATTTTTGTATAGATACTAGCTTCTGTTCGCGACTTCGCCCGTTTGGCGTGTTGATAACTACTAAAATCTCTGTAAGTTGTATGTCTTATGTTATTCTGATGTATAGGCTATATTACTGTAAAGTTTCATTGAAATCCGTTCAGTAGTTTTTGTGTGTAACAATAATTAACATCCATCCTCAGGAACTTTCACCTTCCTAAGCAGAATTACTCTCTTTCACCATAATTTACCCCAGTGTCTGCCGGCAACGCTTATGATTCAAGATAAGCTATTCTAGATAAGATGTTTCATACATTTTAATGACTCTAAATGCATTTATAATTTTAAAAAGGAAGACGTAGTAGAATTGAACCCTGGGTCTCTTAAAAAGCATTTTGCCAATTTAGATTTAAGTATACATATTAAAGAAATTAGTTGTGTTATAACGATTTTGTTTGGTGGTAGGAGGTTCGTCCTCCGTCTGGCTCGCGACCACTATCATGTCAAAGACGAACCGCCAAATATCTTATGATGTGTTCCGGTTCGATGGCATGTAAGCCAGGTTTTCCCCTTTCCCACCCATCCTTTCCCCAGAATGTGGTGGCTCCGATAGCGGACTACTACATTGTCCTCCCTTTCCATCTGTATCCTCTAGGTTGGCAACGCATCTAGTACATCTCTTGTGTTGTAGATGTTCATGGGCGAAGGTAACCACTTACCATCAGGCGGTCCTTCTGCTCGTTTGCCATCCGGTATCCATAAAAAAAAAAAAAAAGAAAAAAAAGCAGATACACGTTTTTTCTTCGTATAGCTAGGCTAGTCAGAGAGAACCTTGACACTTCAAGACACTCCGGTCGCCGTTTTCCGCACGTATTCAAATCAACACATTGCGTATTAAGTAAAACTCAAGAATTTGTTTTACCAGAACGGAGAAATGAAATTAATATGCTTTTTATCATTCCTTCGATAGGGAATCGAACTCACAACTAATCGAGTTAACAAACGCTGTCCCACTACGATTCTATATTAAGCTGCATCAACATTTTCATATAATTTATTATTATTTTTAGGACTAGAAGTGAATGATCGACTTTTCAAAAATTAAGTATGAATAAGAACCAAAATATATATATTTAATTATTACCATAATAATAGATAATTTAGCTATCGGCAAATTTTTACAGTCTTTTCAGCTCCAATATAGGAAGAATTTATTACACTCGGCAGAAAAAGGAAGAAAACGACTAAAGACTAGATGTATCCAAACCATAGTTATCTTAAAGCATTTACAAATATAATTATCAGTTATTAAATACAATTGTCAAAATAAATTTGTTTGATTGAAGTCTCATCGTTTCCTCGATGAGCAAGCTATTTCCTGAATTGAAATTAATATTTTTAATTCAAATTTATTCGATGAAAAATAACGTTAGGTACCTCAAATATTTTTTTATAATATAAAAAAAACAATAATAAAAAAAGGCTTTGGAGGTTACAATTAAATACTAAACCGAAATACTTCGTTGTATATGAACAATCATATCAATCAAATAACACTAAAGTCTCTAAATTTTTAAAAGGAAAAGAAACATGATTTTATTTTCTGACCGACTTATTATAGAAAATTAGGCAAGAATAAAAATATTGTATTGTCATTGGATTCGTACGCGTATGCAAATTGTCATGCAAATCCGATGGCAAAAGTGTCTAATTAGCTTTATAAGATAAATTTGATTGACAGATATTAATTAGATAGATAAATCGATATAGATGAAGATAACAAAGAATTTAAAAAAATGTATATTTATACAAAAAAATATTTATGAAATGTGTTTTTTTTTTCGCACAAAGTATACATGATAGATATAAATTTATTTTTATTTAAATTAAACGAAAATTTCCTTATTGATAAAAATCTCAATCTTGGCTATTGTGGCGCAGTAGGACAGACGGCTTTTAACTGCGATTGGTCGTGGATTCGATTACCAGTCGGGGAAATTATTATATTATAATTATTTTCATTTTTTCTGTCTTCGGCAAGACAAAGAGCGGCATTAAGTTCGCCATTAGCACGCAATTTGCGGAATTATAGCAGAAGAAGCTAACGGAGTGTCATGACACTGAGTTTTCTCTGACTACCCTGCTATGTGGAATTCTGTTTGATAAAAATCTGAAATAGTCACTCCCTAATACGTCGTTAAATTATAAAATATATAGGGCTGTTTATTTGCAGTTAAGTTCAAAGATTTCTCATGTTGTGTTGATATTAATGAGGTACGTTGCTTAATATTTGTCTCGTGATAATAATTTATTTTAATATTCAAGCCGCCACTACGTTGCAAAACTTGTGCAAAACTATGATATATATAAAAAATTGTATATTATTGTGAAAAGGCTTTTATATTTTTGTTAAACTTTTATTTTTACGCAGAATAAGTTGCAAGAAGTTAATAAATCACTACGTTTTATCCTCCCTGCCCATTTAAGTAACATTTCGTGTTGGTTGGAACTCAAAGCCACGGTCGCATATAAGTCGGTCAATAGAAATATATTCTTAAAAACTGAATTACCTTTGGAAATAATTTAAAAATATTTATTAAAAATTGTTTAAGAGTTTTTTAATAGCTTCACGCTGTATCCCGCACATAGCAGCATAGGCAGAGGGAACCACAGAACCTAGTGTTAAGACACTCGGTTCTCTTTTAACATTTCCGTTCCCCACTTTCCGCTGAATTGAGACATTGCGTGCAGAGTGGCGGAACTCAACGCCGCGCTTTGCCTTGCTATCAAGGCGAGGAAATGAAAATACTAAAGATTACTTTCATATTTTTATTTCCTGCAGTTTTTTAATACAAAATTTAGTCTATATTAAATAATTCTATCAAAAATATATTAGATTTTAATGTATAAAATGGTTTCAAAAGCTTTTTTTAGTTTTAAAGCCTAATTGAAAGCGTCTGCCTAGCAAACTGTCCACAGTACCGAAATGAATATTTAAAAATATATTTTAATTGATTTAAAAGTTGTTTGCCTGGACTGTTGCAATATTTATACAATTTTATAAATATATTATTTCCTGCCATGGACAGATAAGATATTCGTTAGCTGTTGTCATATTCGCGCTTACCGCACTTTTCAACCTACTTTATGAAAGGAGAAGGTTCTGAATTCGATTGTTTTGTTTAATTTGTTTTATTTGCTTATGTAAAAATTTTAATCATCCTTTTATTTCAAATATTACTTACAGTAGCCTGTCGTGCGCAGAGGCACAGCGTGCGACTGTAAACGCGACAGGTTGTGGGTTCGATTCCCACTCCAGGAAATGGAATTTTTCATTTGCTGGGTTTGGTAACAAGGCAAAGCGGCGTTGGGTTCCGCCACTCAGCACGAAATGCGTCAATTCGGCGGAAAGTGGGGAACGGAGTGTCTTAACACTAGGTTCCCTCTGCCTACCCTGCTATATGCGGGATACAGCGTGAAGCTATGTATGTATAAGTAAGTGATCACAATTGTACGAATCTTTAATAATAATAATAAATAATAAAAACACTTTATTGCACATAATACATAAAGTATAGCAAAGTGACAAACATGTAAGTAAGCAAAGGCGGCCTTATCACCAAAAGTGATCTCTTACAGGCAACCATTATTGATTGCGTACTTATTTGAGACATCTCATCTTTATGTTCGTCTTGGGCAGAGTCCATACTAAAATAATGCTGAAAATATTGTATTGTCATCGCACGACAAGAATTGAGTCAAATTATTGAATATTGAATATGATTAATTGATAAATACAGGTGACAGAAATAAAAGCGTTTTAGAAATATTCTCTCTCGTGAGATTCAGAAATTCGTTCGTTCTTATTTTTTCAACTGCAAGTTTTCTTAACAAGGAGTTGACTCCTTGTTAAGAAAACTTCGTCACTCCGTTTGCAACTTTCCACCCGAATTCCAGATATTACGTGTTTCGTTGTGGAACACACCACTTTTTTACCAGAGCAAAGACATATAAATAATTTTTTTCACCCGAGTGAAAATCGAACCCACTACCGCGTAGTCGCGTTTATAGACGATGTGTCATTGATACACTATAGGCTAAGGAGTTTTGTTATTTTCTACCATTTTGCTTTTTTTTATTATCCTACCACCAAAAATGCCAGAATGCTGAAGATAAAGAAAAAAGATGTCTTTAAAAGTTACTTCACGTTTGTTGTAAGCTTAATTTGAATAAAAATGTCATTAAAATAATATTTATAATAAACTTTACTTATTTACATTTTTGTATAAATATCTAAAACATCGTCGAACAACTGGAATTATCGTAGATATGATTTCATTCTATGAAAAATATGATTTGATAAAATAAATAATGGCTGTTATGTATGTTAATTTGAGCTTTTAAAATTACAAATATTGAAATAATATTAAGAGTACATGCTTTTTATAATTTTAAATATCTGTTCAGTTTAGCATAATTTCACGCACGCATTTATAACTTCACGCTGTATCCCGCATATAGCAGGGTAGGCAGAGGGAACCTAGTGTTAAGACACTCCGTTCCCCACTTTCCGCCCAAATGAGGCATTGCATGCTGAGTGGCGGAACTCAACGCCGCGCTTTGCATTGTTACCAAGCCCAGGAAAATG
Organism: Philaethria dido; assembly: GCA_033558755.1. Lineage (NCBI taxonomy): Eukaryota > Metazoa > Arthropoda > Insecta > Lepidoptera > Nymphalidae > Philaethria > Philaethria dido. The sequence goes on along the minus strand of JAKGSA010000346.1, from coordinate 232,281 downwards.
AAAATACTAATATTTCCTGGAGTGGGAATCGAACCCACAGCCTGTCGTGCTTACAGTGGCACGCTTGCTCGCAGTCGCATGCTTTTTATAATTTTAAGTATCTGTTCAGCTTAGACAAAATTAATAATTAATTAATTCATTCAAATTTTAACATTTTACATTTAGTTTTTTTACTCAATACCTGACTAACATAACTCTCGTTAATTACTAATTGAGTGACAGACAAGCCTCCGTCCATATTATGGGGCGTAGAAACCAAAAATTTTTTCTAACTCCACGCTGTATCCCGCATGTAGCGGGGTAGGCAGAGGGAACCAGAGAACCTAGTGTTATGACATTTTATTCTTTCAACATTTCCGTTCCCCACTTTCCGTCGAATTGAGGCAAAAATTTGGCAAAAGATTGACCAAAAATTTGACATATATTTTACTTGGTTCGTTTATAAGATGGGAACTAACAGGAATGAGAAGAAACTCCTTAGCAATCCATGGACAAACTGTGCGGATGCCGGGCCCATCGCGTAGTGAAGAAAGGAGTTTGGAGAGTGCCTAGGACTTACAACACGACATATAACAATTACAAAAATTATATATTTGTTATAATATTTTACAAAAAATATAGAAATATAGATATGGAAATAGAACAGCAAGGGTTATAAAATTCTCGTAAACGAAGTTGCGAGCAATAAGTAGTTTCACATATCAATGTACAAAGACATACCTACGTATGTCATATTTATCAGTTAAAAAATAATTTATTATATATACGTTTTCCCCAAACGGAAAATATGTTATTTTAAATGATGATTTCCTTATAAAAACTTAACTTTAAAGTATAATTTATTAGTTACTTTTTGTAATCGTACAAGAAGCCAGACTATTTTGTCAGCTCATCTATAATTCCCTCGCCCAACGTCTAAACGGGTTTTATAAACTACATTTTTTGTGTTTCTTACTAACATTGTGACCTATTGACATATATCTTATATTTTTCTTCTAGTAAAAAAATCATGTATTCCTTAAATATGGGTATTGTTACTTAAGCATTTTTTTTCTTGCATCATCATGACATTTTTGGAAGGGTCAACTCAACTGCATATTGGATGGTTGTTAATTTGGTTCTTATTAGGGAGAATATTATAATATCTAAAAGGATCTAGTATATAAAATATATTTCTATATCATTCATTTAATACGTAATACTTGTATTTAAAAAAATCTTTTGAATCTGCGTATTGTATGGACCAAATAGACAAATTAGTTTCCTTTCAATTTATATTCTGAATAAAACTTTATTAAATTAATCTAGCATATCTATAATAAATAAAAGATGAAAGAGGTTTTTTTGATGCAGTATTTTTTTATTGAATATATATATCGCAATTTAATTTCTTCAAAAGATTAAACAATCATTTGATTCGAATGGGTATCTTAAAATCAAAGTATAAGACATCAGTCGCTGACAAACAGACAGACAACGTACTGCTGAAACTATTAGACGAAATTTGAAAATCCTAGTGATTGCAAAAGAATACTGACAGTTAATCCTGAAATTCCTACTTGAAATAAAAACTTAGATTCAACGCAAGCAAAATCGCGGGCTGCAACTTGTACTCTATAATAATTCGTTAATTTAATATTATTAGACAAAGAGAAACTTATGACAAATGACATTGTTCTCCTAAGCCGAGTGTGGGCTAGCGTAATCTTAAGTTTCGACTCATCTTCTTCTAATGCACCTAAATACAATTAAAATATTTTTATTTTTTTAAGCTTTTTTCCATGTAGGACAGTCATTTAAAAAAAATTAGGATCGAAACACTATGTCATCTACTTTAAGTCCGAATGTCCGAATACTTTAAGTCCGAATACATTTTATTGAGATGGGGAACTCAGAAAGGGGAATTTAAAAATAATTTAAATATGATCATGACCCTTGAGCGGGTATCGAACCCACAGCTACTTGCGTTTACAGGCAGCGTCCCATTGCGCCACGATGTTCTCATCATTCTCATCATCCTTAAAATTCATTTACAGTATCAACATGAAATAAAATTTTCACATGTTCTAATTCTTTTATTATAAGCCCTGACATGTCCGTTAGAACTCAGAGGAATATTTGTATTTAAAACAGACTGCGGTCAATATTCAATATATATAATAAATAATAATTATATCAAATCACTAAAATCTTTTTGATTGAATATTAGTTGTACTTGTGCATGAATATAAATCTACAGTAATACATTTGAACTTAGGGGAAAGGGTGGTGATGATAAGTCGTCCTCCGGCGTCCTGCGGTGGCCAGAAAGACCGTCTTATGACCCTATGAAGTTCTTTCTACTTACTCTGCTACGGAAAAAAATATGAAGCTAAAAAATTAAGAACTAATATACATATATTTACAACAAGAATTTCAATTAATTTCTAAGTTAACCGACTTACCAACAGCTATTACTTACTTGTTTTAATAAAATCACCGTTCTCCATGTAAAACCAACAAATCATGTTCACCTTGTAAAAAAATCAAATCATATTGAAGATCAGCATCTTTGTTGCAAAATAATGCAAATGCCGATACATAGAACCATAATCGAATGATTTCAACGGGTATAAAACGCGGGGCGATTATTTTATAATCACAGTTACACATCGTCTGTTAACTTTGACACAACATGGTGAGTGGGATTCTAGCTTCACCTTTAATATATATATATATATATATATATATATATATATATATATATATATATATATATTTTTATATATATATATATATATATATATATATATATATATATATATATATGAAACGTTTAAGGTCGCTTGTACCTCTATAAATATTTATCATTGTGAGCTTGAAATAACTTGAATTCTAAAATTTCGTTAGCCATCTTTTTAACTTGTTATAGAATTTTGAGTACTTCTATCTTTATATTTAACTTTATTTTTCTTAATTCTAATATATTTTTTATCATTACAATCTAATCTGTTGTTTATTTCTTTCTGCTAATTAAACCGTAGCATTTTAGAAGATACCTATATTGTACACTCAAAATAAACTAGAGTTGGGAAACAGAAAAATATTTCGTTATAACCATCGCATTCATCAGCGTATCTAGCATATTATTTAAATTTGTCACAAGTACAGTTGTAATAGCTTCAATTACTATCTAACCTATATAAAAAAAAATATATATATTAAGAAAACCTAACTAATTTTCCCTCAGAAATCCTTCGTAGCCATCCTCGCCCTTGTGGCCGTCGCTGCCGCTGACGTCGCCCACCTCCGTTCCGCTGACGCTGACGCCGTCATTGTTAGACAAGACGCCGATGTCCTCCCCGACCAATACCAATTCGCTTTTGAAACCAGCAACGGCATCAATGCCCAAGAAAGTGGAGTCTTGAAGAACGCTGGACGCGTAAGTAATTAATTTTTTGAGGTCACAGTGGCGCAGTGGCACAGTGTCCGAATTTAAACGCGATAGGTTGTAGGTTCGATTTCCAATCGGCGAGTGCGAATATTCCATTTTTTAACATTAATTTTAACATTATTTTCCTTTTTTCGCTCTGGTAAGACAAAAAACGGCTGATTTCTGCCATTTAACACACACCGTCTCGAATTCGGGCGGAAAGCGGCGAATGGGGTGTATTGATACCAGGTTCTCTATGATAACCCTAATAAGTAGGATAAAGCGTGAAATTGCTTTTGTAACTTATATATTAAAAAAAAGTAGGTTTCAGTAATATTTACTTAAAAAATCAACTATATATTTAAAAATAGCGTGAAAAATGTAAAGAATAATATGGTTATTAATAACATTGTAATAGTAACTCTTATATTATTTAATAATGTATTCGAATTCTAGTAGTAAGATTCGATAAAAATATATCAATGATTTAAAATCAAAAGGTAGAATAAATTACTAATCAGTACATCTTCGAGGTCAGACTGAATGACATTTATTAAGCAGATGAACTTGTTGTCGAAATATGTGCATAAATTAATATGGCAAACCTTGGTATTTCATTCAAGGTTAAGCCACAAAATTATAATAAAATTATTGAAAAAATCCTTCACAAGCACAATATAACTGCGTCATCACATAGTTTTGGAAATTTTCCTAATTACATCATCGTAAAAAATTTGGGATGATTTAATTCTTTTTTCATATTTATAAAAAAATGATATGTTATTGAGCTTTATTTATTGCTATAACAGGAGGATGAAGCTATTGAAGTTCAAGGTGCCAATGCCTACTCTGGCCCTGATGGTCAAAGATACGAAGTCAGATACGTTGCCAACGAATTGGGATACCAACCTGAGGTAATTATAGCACTTTATATATCATCTAATAAAAAAAATATAAATTTAGAATATTCTGATAAATTCTTGAGAAATATGCATAGTAGTACTAAAATGGAATCCCACGCCTCTTGCTCAAATGAACTTCAATGTGGGTCAAATGATTCACTCGTAAGGTACTATTTTATTAAAACAACATTACGTAGGACTAAAGGACCTTTAAATAATGGCCGGAATGTGATTAATCATATTTGAATTTCTTACCTTATACGCTCTTTTGACCTTTGTGTCAATCTTTTAATGTATAAAGAAAATGAAATATCACTTCTTTGTTATTTTAACTTGCTATCTATCTTTAATATTTATTAATGATTCGTACAAATTCGATATTTTGAATAAACAGGCTGAAAGTACAAAAAATAACAATTAATTTATATTTAGGTCAAACTTACATATTAAAATTCATAGAAATGACTTAAATAATAATTTCTTTTTACAGGGAAGCCATCTCCCCACCCCCGTGCCAATCCCAGACTACATCGTCAGGGCTCTTGAGTACATCAGAAGCCACCCACCCAAGGTTGAGGTCGTCAGGAACTAAATTTAGTATATAGAATATCCCTAAACACTGCCATATATTTGTTACTTTACCTCTAGTCGCGTTTGTGATGAAGCAATAAAATTTCTTACCAACTTATTTTCTTTGGTATTATTTTTACCTATTTTTATAGATAAATTGGTTATATATTTATTATAATAAGTATCTAAAAGTAAAACAAAATATAATATGAACTAATCAAAAAGTATAACTGCTTGCCTTCTTATCTGATTTGGAAATAATTAACATTATATTAATTGTCACTTATTTGTCGCATTACACAAAGTAAGCTTTTGAATCACAGCTTTTCGTCCTGGCGCATACGTTCTGTATTAAAAGAATCCTTAGCTTAGAAATAAAAACAATAATAATAATATAAATATATCCCTCAAAAAAGGATCTGAATTCATTACCATCAAATGCGATTAGATACGTTTTAGAAGTACTATTTTCAAATTATTATGACATTTCTGAGTACACCACAAATTTATATCCAAAACTTATAGTTGACACTAATAATTTTATTTTCCAGTTGCAAAGAAAATTTAGATAAGTAATGGAGCTTTCAGCAATAAAACATACACCAACCAAATGTATGTCTTTATATGCATATTTTCTTACTGGGTGAACCAATTTTGATGGTTTATTTTATATTTGACAGCTAGTGCTTGTGATGTGGTCCCATTTAAATTAAGTTAGGAGCTGATGAGTAGTTTTTGAGTTGTTCGAAATTTGGTGCGTTTTATTTGAAGTTGGTTTTTTATTTTAAATCCTAATTATTATCTATTTTGTTTTCTCACATGTTTTTTTTTTTTTTTTTTTTTATCCATATAGCTGTATAATGAGTTTCTACTATTCAAAATTAACTAATTCATTCGTTAAAAAATATACTGTAAATGTCACGCAATGTCGTCATCATGGTGAATTAATAACGAAGTTGCCGAAAACATTCAAGAATTACTGTTTTTATTTGCTTTCATTAAGCGTGTTATGAAAAGATATTTTGACACGAATTTACATATTATATTTTTTTTTCTACAGTCTACTAAAAGAATTAAGTTTATCTTGAACTATCTTTAGTGAAAATCTAGCATGTATTTCGAAGGCGGTATTAGTAGGATCTTTACAAATCTGGTTAGATGGAGAGAAGAATTCAAATCGTAGAGGTGACTTTTAATGTATTTATTTATCTCAAGCCCTACACTTGGGTTGTAAGTCCTAGGCATTATTCCGTCATCCTCTCTCTGCAGCGCGATGGGCTCAAAACTCGCAAGTTGAATCAATGAAATATTAAGGAGAATCTTTGTCATGCCTTCTCTTAATTAAAATCAATGATAATTTTTACCTATGTATATATTATAAGAGGGAATAATAAATAAAAATGTATCTATCTATAACGAAAAGTTTTCAAATGTAACTTTATATTTACCAGTTTATTTATTTTATCAGTTTCAGTTTTAATTACAATTATTAAATATTAGAAACGTCTGTCGTGGCGCAGAGGCACAAGCGTGCGACTGTTAACGCGACAGGTTGTGGGTTCGATTCCCACTCCAGGAAATGTTAGTCCTTTCATTTCCTGGGTTTGGTAACAAGGCAAAGTGCGGCGTTGAGTTCCGCCACTCAGCACGCTATGCCTCAATCCGGCGGAAAGTGGGGAACAGAATTTTTGTAAGAGAACGGAGTGTCTTAACACTAGGTTCTCTGGTTCTCTCTGCCTACCCTGCTATATACGGGAGACAGCGTGAAGTTAAAAAAAAAGGTTTATGGTACATATATTTACGATATATAATACATGTAGACATATTTACGATACATTTCAATTATACCTTTCTATCCCCTTGTGTGGGAGTATCAAAGCTACAATTTTTCTATTGATATGTTTGCTTTTTCCCAATCGTAAACTTAAAAGGAAATAATATTTATTTGAAAAAATAAACAGGTGAATTCAGATTACAATTATTATGAAGCGAATACATGTTTATTTTATGTTAAATATATTTACAAGATAAACTACCTTAATGAGGGGGTAAATATTCGGACTCATAACAGCTTCATTGCATCAATAGACTGTTTATACATGGGATGTGGAAGGGAGAAGCAAATATTGTCCCGAAGTCAACAAGCAACGAGTGATAAATTTATTTCAATGGCTAGTTACGATTTAAATTTATGTTGGTCATGCAATAAATATTACCACCATAATGTTTTATAGGATAATTCATTTAATACGTTTTTGTCGCTTATTCCAGCTGGGTAGTTAGAGAGAACCTAGTACTTTTTTTTTTTTTTTATGGATACCGGATGGCAAACGAGCAGAAGGACCACCTGATGGTAAGTGTTTACCTTCGCCCATGAACATCTACAACACAAGAGATGTACTAGATGCGTTGCCAACCTAGAGGATACATTATCCTCCCTTTCCATCTGTATCCTCTAGGTTGGCAAC
>JAKGSA010000346.1:196228-224827 GCA_033558755.1 Philaethria dido | reverse complement strand
GATAGTGGTCGCGAGCCAGACGGAGGACGAACCTCCTACCACCAAGCAAAAGGTAGGTACTTTTCATACAGATTTTGTGTGATTTAACCATAATATTATAACAATAAATAAGAAATATATTAATATTCTTATCTTTTGAAGTTGGAAATTCTCTTCTAAAATCACTTAGAAAAAACTTATCCCCTACTTCGAACCAAGAATTCAACATTTACCCGAACAAGTATATTAACATAAATTTCAAATTTCGTTCACCGCGGTTTCACAATCTCGCCAAACTTGATTTCAAAGAAAATGCTTTAGAGGAAATTCATATTTTTTATCATCATCATTTTACGTAAAAGATTACGTATAATTTAGTATCTTGACGCATTTCCTGCATTTTTCTTTTAATAAAGACGTCATAGGAGGTTCATTACAGTTCATAAGTATTGAAATTACAGAGAGTGGAGAATGGATTATATTAACACTAGGTTCTTTCTGGCTACCCTGCTGTCGTATAAGAGCCGTGAAGTTAAAAAAAACATTATAGATGAAAAAAAAAATAATTACATAAAATTGTTAGTACATAAGAAAAACAATTCATAAAGATAATGACTACATTAATATAAAACTGAGTCGCAGCTATTAACGCTCGTCTCACAAGCCCTGTTTCATAAAGAATTATTATTTGTATTTATATAAGCGAAAACCAAGAAAGCAGATACTTATTTGATGATTAAGATTTAAATAAAAAAAGTAAATCAGTATTACGAATTACTCAAAAACTACTCATCAGATCTTAAGTAAATTAAAATGGGACTACTTCAGAGGAACTAGGTATCATTTTTTTTCTTAGCTTCACGCTGTATCCCCCATATAGCGGTGTAGGCAGAGGGAACCTCAGAACCTAGTGTTAAGACACTCCGTTCCCCGTTTTCCGCTGAATTGAGGCATTGCGTGAATGGCGGAACTCAACGCCGCGCTTTACCTTGTTACTAAACCCAGGAAATGAAAATACTAAACTTTTTACATTTCCTATCGCTTATACCTTTGTACCACGATAGGCTATCATATGAAAAAGAATTATCTAAATAGTGAACCTCTTAAAAAGTTATGCGGTAACACATAAAAATTCAGTCGAATTGATAGCCTCCTTTCTTAAAGTCGGTTAAAAAAACCTAAAATTAAAATTCTAAATTAATTATGAAACAAAGAATAAGCATTAAATGTAATGCGTTTAATTTTTTAAAAGCTTTTCGTGTTCAATGTACTAGGTTGGAATTAACAGACTGCCTCCATTAAAAGTTTGCGAACAGCCAGATATTAGTAAATATACAGCCAGATATTAGTATATATAAGTTAATTTTGTTTGTTTATATGTTATATAAAGGAACATGTATAATTTTATCCATTATCTGTCTCATGGTGACGCCATCGTGGCGCAGTGGAATAGCGTCTAACTGTATACGCGAGTGGCCGCGGGTTCTGTATACATCTCGGGGTATAGATTTTATTTACGATATTTTCATTTTTTGGCTCTGATAAGACAAAAACGGTGTTGATTTTCGCCATTCAAGATGGAATTTCGGACGGAAGGTCAAGAATGAAGTGTTTTGACATTAAGATATGTCTGACTAACATGTTGTGCGGAAAAAACGTGAAACTGTTGCTAATATGTAACAGTGGCAAGGGGTGAAGTGAAATTTTAGTTAAACGGCAACTACAATTAAACCTTACATTTGATTCTAAGAAATTATTCGGAAACTAGATAATCATATAAGTTGGCATATTTGATACACAAAGGAAACTAAATAAAAACTCGTAAAAACAGGTACTGGTGATAATCACAAAAGCTTCAGTCTATCATTCCTTTTAAGTTCGCGAGAAGTTCTTTTTAACCACTACTTCAGTTAGTTCTTTATAAAAGTTCCTCGTAATTCCCTTTTAAAGTTGTTCGCTCTTCTAAACTTTTATTTATATGTGGCGTGTGTTGCATATGTTTTATAAGAACCTATCCTACAAGTTACTTCACAAATAGAATAATAGAATCATAACACATTTCACAGAATCTATAATAAAATCAATTATGTATAGGTGAGTGCAGAAACTACGTAAGTTCCAAAAAATGCAAAAATTCGAAATAAAATAATCGTTTTAAACTAGCTTAGAAAGGCAAGATGCGTGTTGTTTTTCTCCTTCCTGCAAAAATTGAAATCCGGATTTACGTTGTTTCTGCACTCACCGATTCATTAACATTATGTTTGATAATAAATATGTAGCTGCTTCTTTTGTTTCACGTTTTTTTCTCTCTCAGCAGCACTTCCTTAGCAGCAGCAAATATTAACCATTATGCAAAAAGTAAGACTGCGCCACGATCGTTCAAGATCGTTTGGTGGTAGGAGGTTCGTCCTCCGACTGGCTCGCGACCACTATCATGTCAAAGACGAACCGCCAAATATCTTATGATGTGTTCCGGTTCGATGGCATGTAAGCCAGGTTTTCCCCTTTCCCACCCATCCTTTCCCCAAAATGTGGTGGTTCCGATAGCGGACTACTACATTATCCTCCCTTTCCATCTGTATCCTCTAGGTTGGCAACGCATCTAGTACATCTCTTGTGTTGTAGATGTTCATGGGCGAAGGTAACCACTTACCATCAGGCGGTCCTTCTGCTCGTTTGCCATAAAAAAAAAAAAAAAAGACTTAATTGTACTATGAACATATTAAATTACTAATTCTTAGCAAAATAGTAATATATTATATTCTAAACTCTTTCTATATAGATATTAAATTGACTGGAATTCATACATTCACATACATATACCACAAAGGTATGTGAACTAACAACCTTTATGTGTTTGCACTACAACTTCGGAAAGACATTTTAACCAACTTCAAAGGTTCTCAATTCAACTACTAATCTAACTTTTTACTGGGTGAACCAATTTTGATATTTTTTTTTATATGATGGCTTCTGGTCTCATTTTAATTTAGTTAAGATCTGACGTATAGTTTTTAGTTATTTAAAATTTTACCTTTTTGTGCTTTTTATTTCAAGTCTCTTTTCTTATTCTATTAAAAAAATAAATCTATATATATATATATATATGATGCGTGAAGCAAAAAGTTTGTACCCCTTTTTACAAAAATTACGCGGACGGAGGAGCATGAAATTTGGCACACTTATAATTAATAAAATTAATGTTACGCACACTACCATAGCTTGACATTCATGTTTATATAAAGTGACATATACATTACTAAAGACAATGCGTTGTTAACGCGTCAACGGGGACAGTATTAATAAATGTGAATAAGCCAACACAAAGCTACGGCGTAACGCACGAAACTACTAGACTCTCTCCCTCTCCCATTAATTCCAGCGACATCTGTTTCTGTACGCGTTTGACAACCAATAGCGGAATTAGTTATAATTTATATCCAACTAACGAGCTATCGATACGCAGTACCATATATGAAATTAATTGACCGCATACTGTTTCAAAGCAACCACATTTCTCCCATATAGTACAGTGGGTAAAGAGAATTTGTGTGTTAAGTAATCCTCCATTTATTCATTTATTCAGTAGTCAGATATTTAACACTGCTAATGTTCAGTGGCGAAACTCAACGCCGTGCCATGTTTCAGCAGTACGCGGAGATAGGAATATCATACGTATACAACCACAACGTACATATACATAGACACTAGTTTAATGTGACAATAACATCGATGTGTCAAATAATATTTTATATCATATTTCAATTACGTCCCTTTTTCCCATTAAAGTACCGCAATAATTAAATTCAATTTTTCTTCAATTTAAAAATTATCAATACCAATACAGCTTCTACCAAAATTAATATAACTGTTGCGTTTGTAGCGAATATAACAAAAAAGAAAACCGACTTCAAGAATAATATATTATAATTAATTAAAATGCATCCACATCAGACACGTCACGTTTACAGTCGCACACTTGTGCCTCTGCGCCACGACAGGCGTTTATAAGTTGTTCTTTATTAAGTTTTACGTAGGCTGCTACAGACTTTACAAAGCTTCATGTGACTGACAATACTGACAATTTTACAATAATTGACAATGTAAAAGTGCTTGCAAAGACTTAATTGAATACAAAATGTTTTTATTTCAATTTTATTATATTGTTCTTTAAATTGATATATTACTTTTTGACACTTGATTCTCTTGTAATAAACTTCAGTGAGTATTTTCCTTTACATGATAAAGCAAAGACCAATTTTTAATAAAAATATAAAGAAAAAGAACAGACAGGTTGTCGCTTCGATTCCTACTCCAGGAAATATAAAAGTTTAGTATTTTCATTTCCTGGGTTTGGTAACAAGGAAAAGCGCGACGTTGAGTTCCGCCATTCAGCACGCAATGCCTCAATTTAGCGGAAAGTGAGAAACGGAGAGTCTTAACACTAGGTTCTCAGGTTCCCACTGCCTACCCTGCTATATGCGAAATACAGCGTGAAGCTAAAAAAAATACTTCTTATATACACGAATATGTTTTTATAAAATTTTTGATACATTTCTAACCTTGCCCATAAATGAAGAAGTACAGTAAATTTGATTATTAAAAATAATATGTTACATTATATTAGCAAAATTGGTACTTTTGTTTGGTGGTAGGAGGTTCGTCCTCCGTTTGGCTCGCGACCACTATCATGTCAAAGACGAACCGCCAAATATCTTATGATGTGTTCCGGTTCGATGGCATGTAAGCCAGGTTTTCCCCTTTCCCACCCATCCTTTCCCCAAAATGTGGTGGTTCCGATAGCGGACTACTACATTATCCTCCCTTTCCATCTGTATCCTCTAGGTTGGTAACGCATCTAGTACATCTCTTGTGTTGTAGATGTTCATGGGCGAAGGTAACCACTTACCATCAGGCGGTCCTTCTGCTCGTTTGCCATCCGGTATCCATAAAAAAAAAAATAGTACTTCTTTATGAAGATGTGCCCAAAGTTATTTTATGTAAGGAATATTGACATTATCTGTATATTAATACGTGAAACGAAAACTTTATACCTTTTTAAAAAAATACCCAAACGGAGGAGCGTGAAACATGGCACACTTATAGTTAGTTGTAGTATAACAAAGAAGTGCAGAATGATAATATCTTTTTAAAACAATTATATGCATTGTTCGAACATATGAAATTAATAAAATAAATGTTACACACACTACCATGGTTTGACATCCAGTTTATATAAAGGGAAATATGTTGCTAGGAAACGCGTTGTTAACGCGTCAACGGGGACGCTAGTATAAATTAAAAATATATACATCCTGCTAAAAGTTTGCCAAATGCTTTTATATAAAGTGACATACACTTTGCTACTTAAACATAAACAGATATAAAAGTAAATATCTGAAGAAAAACCATATTCTTAAAGTTGTTGTAGATGTTAAAAAAATCACAAAATATGACATTATGGTCGATCCGCTCATTAAAAGTTACAACACATTTCAGGAAGTAATATACAATATTGTTTGTTTTTCCTGTAGGTACGTAATTGGACATATTTTATTTCATAATGCTAATGTTTTGTTCTGCCATAACGCTTTTTCAAAGTTGTCCGCTAAAATATGGATGTTTTTCTACAAGAGATACTGAAAAAAATCAAATTCTATTTATCAACACCTCACCTTTATTTATATGTTAGGGAATAATGACTAAAGAATATTTATTATTTATATTGACTGGTTCATATTTGAAATATGATTGGATGGTTAGCCGGCTGGCGATACATTGCTAAAAAAATGTTTTTGGATCTTTTTTTTCTTTTTTTTTATAGGTAACGGATGGCAAACGAGGAGAAGAACCACCTGATGGTAAGTGGTTACCTTCGCCCATGAACATCTACAATACCAGAGATGTTGTAGATGCGTTGCCAACGCATGGGAAGGGGAGGATAATGTAGTGGTCCGCTATCGGAACCATCACAATTTGGGGAAAGATGGGTGGGAATGGAGAAAAAAGGGATCTGGAGATAATACAAAATTTTCATACTGAGAACCTAATATCCTTTCAGGGAGGATCAGAAGCTTGACAATCAATATTAATTTGTTTGTTTTTCTGCTGCAGTACTTATATACTTATATAGTTCTTCTGGCTATAGTTATTTCTTACACTAATGTATAAGCACTCCCATGTTTCAAAATTTTGTCTTCCCCAATAAACGAAAATATTTTAGACAAAATTAAATTTTCATACATGTTCTTTAATTAAACAGTTTGCCATCAGGCAACATCAAAAAGTAAAAAAGCTAAAAAGCTGGAAGTACGTAAATAAATAGATGATATTAAAATTTTGCAATTAAAAGAATTCTTTGAGTTCTTCTGTGTTAACTCAGTGTCATAATTGCAGAAGTCTTTACTCGTTTCTATGCCCCTACTACCTACGTAATGTGTGTGCAAAGCTGATACCTGTGATGGCGTGCGATTCTGGCGATAGTTTCTTAGAAAATATAAATTGTAAATACAAATTATAAAATAAACGTGACAGGTTGTAGGTTCGATTCCCACTCCGGAAGTAAAAATATTTAAACAATATTTAATTTTTTCATTTCCTGGGTCTAGTAATACTCAGCACACAATGCTTCAATCCGGCGGAAATTGGGGAACGGAATTGTTGAAAGGCAACGGAGTATCTTAATACTAGGCTCTCAGGTTCCCTCTGCCCACCCTGCTATATGCGGATATAATGTGAAGCGAAAAAAAAATAAAATTATCCATTTAGAAAATATAGAATTACATTGTTTTCTTTCTCTAAGGAATTTGGCAAATTTTAACTTTCTTTGGTAAGTAGTTTATATAGGTTCATATATATATACAACGAACATCCCAATAGTTTATAGAGTTCTAAAGCTAACGTCCTAACAACAAGTATTACATAAACTCAACAACATAAAAGCAATCCTATAAAATAAAAATTGCTTAAGAATCATTGGTAAGGGACCTGGTGCCCTTTTAAAATTAACTTATACACAGTTAGGATCTTTTATCAGTTACCTTTTCACTCATAGCGTAGCTGTTAAATTTGCACTGAAAGATTCTTTCATTTAAAATGGAATACCGTTTTAATGGGGTCGACATTATTATATAATATTAATATACCTTTTATCTTATGAGGTTTCATAATAAGATAATTTTTATTAGCATCAATTATGGTATTCATTATATCAAGGCAACTAAAAAGCTACTAAGATAAAGAAGAAAGATAACAGATAATTTGAAGAAGGTTGCCGGCAGCTGATGGTTAGCTGCCCAGGACAATTGAATTGGTGAGTGCAAAAACAACGTAAGTCCGGATTTTCAAATTTTGGTTGTTTCTCTACTCAACATGCATCTTGCTTTTCTAAGCTAGTTTAAATCGATTTTTTGCATTTTTTGTAACTTACGTTGTTTCTGCATTCACCGATTCAATTAACGTTCTATGAAAAATAACACATAAATGTTTATTATGCTTCAAAAATAACCTTAACACGGTAAAAAATGGAGAGCAGAGCAATAATCATCACTAGGAACACAATCGCATCGCAGAAGTAAAAGTATTCTTGTTGACATATTTATTTTTTTATTTGTTCTTATGGACTTTATTGTATTAACGTATATCACGTTCACGAAATTGTTCATATAATAAGATATATACATTGTACAATTGTACACTATATTAAATTCAATTAAAATTTCATTATAGAAAATTTCATCTTGTCAACACGAGTTGATGATAAATCATTGACTCCTCGCAGCCCTTCTTAATGTGACCACGTAGAGGTACTCAAGTATCTATCCATCTTTCTCATAGTTAGATCCGGTATAAGAATTTACAATTTAACTTACATGATTTTGTCTCTTTGATTTCCCACAACATATATAAATCCTTTAGCTTTATTTTAGGATTTGACATCCCTATTGCGGGGATACTATGTACTGGTGATACTAAGTACTTAAAGCAGATGTGAATACTAAACTATTTGAAGCATAACAATTTCTCCAAAGATTGTCGAATCTAAAATCATCTTATATAATCATGCATTTTATATTTGGCGGGAAGTGGGGAACAGAAATGTTGAAAGAGAATGGAGTGTCTTAACACTAGGTTCTCAGGTTCCCTCTGCCTACCCTGCTATATGCGGTGATACAGCGTGAAGTTAAAAAAAAAAATAAAATAATCATGCATGTGCATAGATTAATAAAAATACAAATTTCATAAGTTGTCATATTTGTAAGCAATTCTTTCATTTTATGACCAAGCCTTTTTTCCAAGTAAAGTCTTTTTAAAGTTAGAAGGAAATTATGACGGTGACGGTGAAAGAGAAAAATTAGTTTATTATAACGACTGAATCTCGAAAGTGGCTAATTTATATGCGAAGCACGTTTCTATCTAATGGATTTCAGTTATCCGCTGCGAGCCATTTTATAACGCATACTTTTATGACGAGTGAAATTGATTTTTATCAACGACTTTACTATATTTTAAATTGCCTAGAATTGTCATATCACGCGCAATATCACTTTTATTTGAATGTATTTTTACCCGACTGTCACAGGAAGGTTATGTCTTTCGCGCGTATCATGTATGTTTGTAATATTCTTTATTACCTCATATCTTCCAAACCCCTATACCGAATTATATACTTAAGGTGACGTTAGATAGGTATTGATACTCCAAGTGTTCTTAGATATGTGACGTCACTTTTAATTCAATATGGCGCCCTCTAGAGGCAATTACGTCATGAATAAAAACTAAAATATTTGTTGATGGGTACCGTGTGGGATGTCAAATGAAAGGACTTAATTTGCACATTTCATATATATTATACAAATAGCACACACAACACACACACAGTCAGGTTTTTTTCTTTATAATTATATATATTTATGTATGTATAGAAATGATACCATAATCATATGTAAATACTACAACCTACTAACCAATATGAAAAAACAATATTTTGTTATTATTTTCAAATCAAAAGACCATCGTCTTATAAAATTTAAAGTAATAATTTATATTGCAAACTTTCAATACATAAAGGAGCTTTCATTTTTAAGCACGTTACCTAATACTTTAAGAAAACGCCACTCGTAGCTAAAACCACGAAATCCTGGCAATCCTGTTTACCGTGATTAGGGATGTCACTTAGATACTAATGTGAGGTAACATTTTCATTTTCTTAGACCTCACAACTTATTAATAAATTAGAAGATTAAAATTTAGAGGCGATAAGATACCATAATTTGATTATATTATATTTAGCTTTTTATGAGCGAAAGTCACTTCAGGAAGAAACCATCAGGTTGTGGTCCTTCTACTTAATTTCCACCTTTTATCATTAAAACTTGTTTTAAGAAACTTTTTAGAAAATTAAATATTGTCAATAAGTTGATGACGCCTGTCGTGGCGCAGAGGCACAAACGTGCGACTGTAAACACGACAGGTTGTGGGTCCAATTCCCACTCCAAGAAATGTAAAAGTTTAGTATTTTCATTTCCTGGGTTACTGTTACCAAAAAAAAGGGCAAAGCGCGGCGTTGAGTTCCGCCACTCAGCACGCAATGGCTCAATTCGTTGGAAAGTGGGGAATGCAGTGTCTTAACACTAGGTTGTCAGGTTTCCTCTGCCTACTCCGCTATATGTGGTGAAGCATACAGCGTAAAGCTAAAAAAAATTAATTAAAAGCATCAATAACTTTCAGGGGCTTTAGCCAAAAAAAATACCTGTTATTCTCGACACACCGTATATTAATAATATTTATGGTACGTTGATAATATTTTAAATATTATCTTAATATATTGCACAATTGAATCGGTGAATGCAGAAACAACGTAAGTCACAAAAAATGTAAAAATTCGTAATCGATTTAAAATAGCTTAGGAAGGCAAGATGCGTGTTGTTATTCTCCCTCCTGCAAAAATTGAAAATCTGGAGTTACGTTGCACTCAATTCAATTTTCGTAAAAAGATAATTTCGTAAAAACGTTGTTGTACAATTGTGAGTTAAATTACCATTTTAAATAAACACAATTGCACAACCCTACGATATATTGAACTGCTACGACGTAGCACGTAACCGTAGCGTACGAACGAAACATACGCTTACCTGTACGTGGTCTAAATCTCAAATCATCTAGCTAAATTAAAATGTTTACGGATTCACTAGAACTTTCACCATTTAAATCGATCAGCAATGGCTATGAATTTTATATATATTGCTTTTAAAATATATTTAGCTTAAAGAATAAATTCAATATCTACATACATAAATACTACAATATAGCTTCACGCTGTATCCCGCATATAGCAGGGTAGGCAGAGGGAACCTAGTGTTAAAACAATCCGTTGCCCACATTCCGCCGAATTGAGGCATTGCGTGCTGAGTGGTGGAACTCAACGCCGCGCTTTGCCTTGTTACCAAACCCAGGAAATGAAAATACTAACATTTCCTGGAGTGGGAATCGAACCCACAACCTGTCGCGTTTACAGTCGCACGCTTGTGCCTCTGCGCCACGACAGGCGTTATCTAGACAATAATATATATTATATAAAATAATAAAATTTATAAATTAACATAGATAAAATATTTCCCTAGCGGCTTTAGATTCTACCATCACAAATGTAATTGAAGACGTGCATGGAAGATGAAACTAGAGTCAAAGATTTTAAAAAATATGTAAATCGATTTGAGTTCTTAAAAAATCTTAAAATAAGGGATGTAAATATTATTCCTGGGTTTGGTAACAAGACAAAGCGCGGCGTTGAATTCCGCCACTCAGCACGCAATGCCTTAATTCGGCGGAAAGTGGGGAACGGAGTGTCTTAACACTAGGTTCCTTCTGTCTATCGTGCTATATGCAGGATACGGCGTGAAGCAATGAGTGTGTGTGTAAAATATTGTATTCTAGTACCTTATAATTAAAAAATAAGTTTATAAATTCCGTTTTTGTAATGAAAAACTATGTTTCCTTTTTATTTAAATACTCGTAGAAACTTTCTTAGCAAAAAATCGATAAATATGTGAATAAATATTTTCACTATTGGAAATCCGAAAATGCGACATGTTTTTATTAATGTCCTTCTTCCATGCATGTCTTAATTTCAAATGTTTTATAACTGCAGAAAAATAGATAAAAATCTTAAAGTAAAATATAAATTAATTCGAGTAATACATTATCTTCCATTAACATACCTCTTTAGTTAATTACTTCTATTACTTTAAAGGAATAGGATATATAGTATTGGTTTCTCTCAACAGCCAATTGGTCATTCAATGCAAGAGAGACATTTCAATTTGCCTTTATCTGGTACAATTAGGATATTGGCAGTGATAGAAGGACAGATATCTTTTAGATTACATGTTGTGTATCTGTACTCGTATATTTTAAAATATTTTATTGTATCTAGGTATTTTGATAAAATAGTTTTTTTTTTAGCTTCACGCTGTATCCCGCATATAGCAGGGTAGACAGAGGGAACCTGAGAACCTAGTGTTAAGACACAGACCTCTTTCCGTTCCCCACTCTCCGCCAAATTTGAGGCATTGCGGGCTGAGTGGCAGAACTCAATGCCGCGGTTTGCCTTATTACCAAACCCAGGAAATGAAAATACTTTTTTATTTCCTGGAGTAGGAATCGAACCCACAACCTGTCGCGTTTACAGTTGCACATTTGTGCCTCTGCGCCACGACAGGCATTAAATAGTATAACTCTATTATCTAGGACGAGGTGACACAATAATATCGGGTGTTTAAATACCCCGTTTTTAATATATCATACATTTTCAGAGACTACGTGACACGCACAAAAATCTATATTAATTAGCCCAATTTAAACATGAATATATGCATGCATAAGTATTGTAATTACAAATACAAATACAAATATTCTTTATTGCACACAAATAAACAAATAACATAGAAGTAGTAATAGCGTACAATAAGGTGGCCTTATCGCTTAAATACATAATTATATACATACTTACATTCATATATACATACATGCATACATACATACATACATATATACATACATACATACATACATACATACAAACATACATACATACATACATGTCTCAAAAGAAAATAAATAAATAAACAAATTACTATAGTTTAAATTTTATAAAATACTGGACTTTGAATTTGTCCTGAATTGCCGGAATTCAGGACAAATTTCAATGTCTTTGTCACATGATAATCATATAAGGCTGAGAAAGTTATATTAATAGTGTAAATGATTTAAATAATAAAAATAGACTTTAATATATGATGAGAACAATACTATTCGCGTATGTCACTGACCTTTAATCTCAATAATTTTACCTGTCACAAACTTATAACGAAATATACTTTAAACAATTACTAATATTGAACACTCATTATAATAAGCTGTCACTAGAAAGCCAAATAAGCTAGGTTATTTTCATCCACCCTTATATTGAAATATCGCTAACATAAAGGTAACAAAAATAAGCAAGGATTATGTTTCTTGTAAATCAAATAAAATCTAATAAAAATATATATAAATAATTTACTAAACCGCAGAAACACCACCAATACCAATTTAGATGTCGACTAATAACGTTTTTTTTAACTTCACGCTGTATCCCGCATATAGCGGGGTAGGCAGAGGGAACCAGAGAACCTAGTGTTAAGACACTCCATTCTCTTTCAACATTTCAGTTCTCCAATTTCCGCCAAATTGAGACATTGCGTGTTGACTGATAATATCTTGATTTAATGTATGTATAAGTGTTTTGATTAGGATATGATATTGAATATCGATAACTTTGTTTAACTAAGTACCTCATAAGGAGTATTTATTTGAACTAGTATCCCCGTTGACTCGTTAACAACGCGTTGTCTTTGACAACGTTTTGTCACTTCATATAAACATGGTAGTGTGTGTAACATTTATTTTGTTAATTTAATAACACTTCGATATACCTATAGTCAATTTGGCATCGCTGTAGGGACTGCAGTACTGCCCAAGTCTCGATTGAATCGAAGGCTTGCTTGTAGTCCACAAACGCTAGACATAGCGGCCGATTGTACTCCTCACATACTAAGAATTTACATTTTATGCCTTATTAAAAAAAATATTAGCATTCTGCACTCCTCTATATAAACTACAAGTGTGCCAGACATGCTCTTCCGTCCGCGTAATTTTCGTAAGAAGGGATTCAGTTTTCGCTTCACGTATTTATATATAGATTACAACAAAAGATTAGCGAGATCGTTTCAAATTAACAAACAATTGGATGCTTTACAAATGCCACTCCTATTAAAACTTTGAAACGCAAACGGTAATTATGAGGCATTGAATTAACTCTACAAAATTGAAAAGCGGCATCTATTAAACGTCACAAAATAAATAATTTTAAATAAGAATATAACGAAAACTGGGCCAGTTGTTATTTCAAACAATTTGTTTTGATAAATTAAGGAAATGACAAAGTTCTCAGTCGAATTTGAATACTGATTTGAAACTTATTTAACCTTTTAGCCATTTCCTATTTGACTCATGATTCTGGGTCTTGATCTTTTAAATAGATCGAAAAAATACTGTAACGCCTGTCGTGGCGCAGAGGCACAAGTGTGCGACTGTTAAGCGACAGGTTGTGGGTTCGATTCCCACTCCAGGAAATGTTAGTATTTTCATTTCCGGCAAACAAGGCAAAGCGCGGCGTTGAGTTCCGCCATGCAACACGCGATGCCTCAATCTGGCGGAAAGTGGGGAACGGATTTGTTGAAAGAGTACGGAATGTCTTAACACTAGGTTCTCAGGTTCCCCCTGCGTGAAGTTTAAAAAAAAATGTCTAAAATAATACAAAATGAAATAGACAAATCTTAAATTATGAATTTCTAAATATCTGTTCTTTTCTATAGGCCTGTTTAGGACCCTGCTATTCTAAATTAATAAAATATATTAAGGCATATTTAAATAAAAATATATTAACAATAAAAAATCCTACGAGTGAGAATCGATCCCGCAACCACCGCGCTTACACTCAAACACTGTGCCTCTATACAATAAAGTAAATATCCAATAAAAGTGGAGACAGGAAAAAACCCTCGGAAAGTTCCATACGACACGTCTAAATAATGTCCTTTAACCGCAGTCCTTTACTTCTACCGGATAATTGGGCGATATTTGTTACTTTGGCACCGGTCACCAGGGAAACAGCTGTAACATAGAGGTCAAATAATATACAGAGTATTGTTAAAGCTATACGATATGTTTTCATTCATTTTATATATAAATACTTATACAATATGAATTAATTGTTTTCCTTACTGTTCTGCTATTACGAACTGTAATAATGGATGAAGGTGATACGTCGCAATATTTTAGTTTAAAATTAATTTATAAAAATTAATTTATAACGCCTGTCGTGTCGCAGAGGCACAAGCGTGCCTCTGTAAACGCGACAGGTTGTGAGTTCGATTCAGGAATGGAATTTTTCATTTCCTGGGTTTGGTAACATGGTAAACCGCGGCGTTCCCCCACTCAGCACGCAATGCCTCAATTCGTCGGAAAGTGGGGAACGGAGTGTCTTAACACTAGGTTCCCTCTGCCTACCCTGTTGTATGCGGGATACAGCGTGAAGCTATGTATGTATGTATTTAATTTTAAATATTTACGTTAAAATTTAAATCTGTTTTTCATCTAATTTAAAACTTTAATATTTTTGAAAATAATTAAATTATTATAATATAATTAGGAATCATCTACTCTCCTCTTTGTTTTCTTTTTTTTAGTTTTCCCTGCCTATGTAATCTTATTTTCCCGCCATTTATAGGGCTTTTGACATAAGAGATTGACGCTACTGAATGTCGCGAAGGCGGTTATGTTCGATGCAACTTGTTTTCTAATTTTCTTTTGTATTTTAATGTTTTAGTATCAATGTG
The DNA here is from genome assembly GCA_033558755.1 of Philaethria dido. Classification (NCBI taxonomy): domain Eukaryota; kingdom Metazoa; phylum Arthropoda; class Insecta; order Lepidoptera; family Nymphalidae; genus Philaethria; species Philaethria dido. The sequence continues at coordinate 209,909 of JAKGSA010000346.1, read as the reverse complement.
CTGTCATAGTTAATTCTGAGTAAGTAGTTTTGATATGTTCAAATATAATTGGTGTTTTATATCTCACTTTATTTGCCCTATTAATAAATTGCCTGTTTTTAAGCTCTATGGTATTTCTTTTATATGTTTCACTTGTGAAACCAAATTATATAATATTCGAACTCTATCGTCAAAAAGTGAAGTATAAATTCATGTTTTGTAATGATATATCAAATATATTTTTATTTTTTAAAGAAATCCTTAAAAGAAAGAACAAAATCTCTAAGATTATTATTGTTTGTATATGCTTAAAATCTTAATATTGTCAAGGCCTACGAAAATCCCAAAATATGACATAATGCGTTAACTCTTTATCTGTTGCCATGAAATTATAAATAATAATAACAAATATACACACATGAAATAATTAGGTCACAATACTCAATTATATATTTTCTTATTTTAGAAAAATAAAAAGAGCATCTTTGCAAGTAACCAACTACTGTCAAAGGAAGCTAATGAATTGCTCACAGATGCCAAGTGAAAAATAAGGTGAAAATACCCTATCAGACAGTTATACTATAAACGCATGATATTTGGCACAATTATAGTTTATATAAAGAAACGCAGAATGTTAATATGTATTTTTTTTAAATAATGCTAAAAAAGTATTACTAAATTACTTAAATTAATGTAACACACTACCGCGTATTTGAGATCTTTGCTTATAATAAAATGACATATGCGTTGCTAACGCGCCAACAGGAACTGTAGTTAATTTGAAAACGAGGCGTCCATGGCTTCCACCGGCTTACCTTTTTATAAATGACCATATTAATTGAAAAAAATTGGAATTTGCAAAAAGACAAACTCAACGAAAGTTTGAGACCAAAAAAAGATCGCCAAGAAAATTATAAATATAAACCTCCAAAAAAGAAGCTCTGACACCTAAAAAAATTAAATTGCTAAAAAAACTTTAGATCCGTCGTCCTTATATACCGGCTTACCTCTATCTACCTTCCCTAAATATGCCAGCTTCTCTAAGTATACCGGCTGCTGCCTGTCTTTTTAAAATGTTCATCCTTCGCCACTTGCATTCACTTAATACTGGTATTCTGTTTAAACAATATATTGTTAACATTAATCAATAAAGCTCAGAAATTAAAAAAAAAACATTAAATATTTCAGTGAGTTTAAAATAATTTAATAAATCGTCAATCTGAAAAAAGCCTAAGACATAATGAACTAATATAATTGTGAACTGTACGCTGAACGGCGGCTGGAAAGTTTACAACGACTCAGCTGAAATGTATTGAAAAATCCAATAATAGAACAATTTTCAAAGTATAAAATTTAAGCATTGGTAGTAGAATTTATATATTTTTTTAGGTTCATGCTTTTTCTCGCATAATTAGGTGATCAGAGAGAACCTAGGCGTCAATACACTCTGCTACGACTTTCCGCCCAAATTTGAAACATTGCATGTATATGCATATTGCATTGCAGTAGCGGGACACGATGCCGCTCTTTTACTTACCAGAGTGGGAAATGAAAGTAATTTAAATATTATGATTTTCCCCGAGGGATAAACCCATAATCACGAGGGCGCCTGTCGTGGCGCAGAGGCACAAGCGTGCGACTGTAAACATGACAGGTTGTGGGTTCGATTCCCACTCCAGGAAATGTAAAATTTAGTAATTTCATTTCTTGGGTTTGGTAACAAGGCAAAGCGTGACGTTGAGTTCCGCCACTTAACACGCAATGCCTCAATTTGGCGGAAAGTGGGGAACGGAAATGTTGGAAGAGAATGAAGTGTCTTAACACTAGATTCTCTTGTTCCATCTGCCTACCCCGCTATATGCGTGATAAAGCGTGAAGTTCAAAAAAAAAACCAGGGCTTATAACGCCCCACTGCGGCACAATCGCCTCATTTATTGTACACCAATATTACGGAAAAAAAACAAAACATAGTAAAAAATAAATACATTTATTTAATACAGCAGGCGGCCTTATCGCTATAAGCGATCTCTGCCTGGCATCCTTAAGATGTGGGAGTAGTGAAATCGGTAGGCGGTGTAGTCGCTTTACTTATACGTAAATAAATACATAGAAACATACATAAATACTTCGAATATATTGGTTCTCTCTCACATATTAGTAGAATCTTTAATTTTTGACGTGAAACGTCTTTAAAATCGCGCCGAAACATACGGATACCAGGTTTAAAAAGTGGACTGTAACGAAAAGGTCTATATCATCGTACCTTAATAATTACAAAACTATTACTCCTAGAAACAAAAATGTGGTGTGAATATTTAACTTATATAGTCAGCTCGATTTTATGACTTTGAGTCTGGGTCTGGTTCGAGCAGGGCGGCGGGGGAGGGGTACTGCGTTAACTGTGCGAAACTTGCGCTCTCGCTCTTTTATTTATTTATTTATTTCAATCTTTTACTTTCGGTAACATAGACGTTTCACGTGAAAAACAAAGGCTGTGTGCCCCAGCACAGCCCCATCCGATTTTTTCATAAAAATTGTGCTCCTCCTCCAATAAGACCTCACGTCAACCGCCTTCTACCTGACTGAAACTCAAGAAATAAATAATACAACATTTCGTCTTATAACGTATAAACCTATACAAAATCTTCGTACGCACAGTGACAATTAATTAAGTTAATTAAAATTAACAAGGCTTGTATCGGTGACGTGAATTAACTCGTTACTTCAAGCTAATTAGAGATACCTCGATGGCTGTGAGCTGCTACGTGCTCGACTGTAGTTGTAGGGTGTTAGTGAAAGCGACTATGCATTAGCTTATAGAATATTGTTGTAATCTATGCATATAACGTAGTACTTGCATCTAGAATAGAGTAGTTCCTTACAATACGTACGCGAACTTTATCGGAAGACTTAATTGGATAAGCAACTAGACACCTTACCTAATAATTTAATTTTTAGTCATTCATTTTAAATTTATAGCAATGCAATATATATATTCAAGAAATAATAATAACTAATTTTTCTTATGGAAAGGTCAAGGCAAACTCGCATTCGGGTCACATGATGGTAAGTGATCACCGCCGCCTACGGCCCCGTGTAACACCAGAGGAGCTACAGATGCGTTGGCGGCCTTTGAGGTGGGAGTAGGCGCGTTTTTTTAGTAGACGGGCTAGTAGCCCCGTTGACGCGTAAAATATGCGTTGCCTAGCCAGGTAAGTAACATCTTATTAAAAGATTAACACATGTGGTCTCCAACATGTGGTTCCTCCATTTACAGCACAATGTCTTGTTTTCTAGTGGAGAGTGGACGACCTGATTGACCTAGTATGCGGAAAAATGCATTCGCCTGTTTTACGTACCTATAGCCGTAGTACAAAAAAAAAGTGAACGTAAAACGTAAATAAGTCTTAGAAGCGAAAAACTAAAGTTATATAAAAGGTATAACAATTTTGATCGTACTCGTATAGCTAATTTGGCCAAAAAACAAGTTATTTTTTATTTCAACAAAAACTATAAGAGATTTCTTTCTTAAATAAAAGTATAGGTATATAGTACCAACCTCCACTCACGTGACCTTGGAACCTGCCTCACTAAATTCGTTTAATTACTGAGAAGGATATATGATCAACCCTTGTAGGGAAACCGTGTATTTTGGGATTAATTCAATGGCTTCCACAGCACTTCTGTTAAATAAATAATTTAGAATTACAACAATACTTATGTAGGATTTAAAAGGTTCTGGAACTAAAAAATGCTATAAATTTAGAGTAATTTCTTAATACAACAATTTTTTTTTTATTAAATATATGTATATTTTTAGTTATAATATCCCAGTTGACGCGTTAACAGCGCGTTGTCTGTAGCAATGTATGAACATATATGTCACTATATATATAAACATGGTTGTGTGTGAAACATTTATTTTAGACATTTAATATACTTTTTATGCATTATTTAAAAAAAATATATTAGCATTCTGCACTCCTTCTCTATATAAATTATAAGTGTGCCAAGTTTCATGCCCCTCTACTCCGTAATTTTCGTAAAAAAGGTTCTAAGTTTTTGCTTCACGTATTTATATATAGATATATGTCAAGAAGTGTCTAACATACGATAAACAGGAAGGCTGTAAATTCTCGCTTAGAAAAATATTTATATTTGAAATGCCTTATTTCCGGTTGGCTTAAAGGCAGGCGATAAACTGTTGAGTGACTGAATGCCACAATGCATCTAAACAACTTCCTCTTCCTCAATTATTTTAATTGAGGTATTGTCACTTCATGATCATATTCTGCTGAAAAATTCAACATTTTTTAATATGTTGTTTCAGTTTATTTAGGTACCTAATAAAACAGAGAGGACATCAAGTTTGTCGATTGGAATTTCCATCTTTTTTACGAATTGGACAGAGAGAACCAAAGCGACCTCTCCATTTATCGGCTACATTTTTGTTATGGATAACGGATGGCAAACGAACAGAAGGACCACCTGATTAGTAAGGCTACCTTCGCCCATGGACATCTACTACACCAGAGATGTGGATACAGATGGAAGGGGGATACAATGTAGTAGTCTGCTACCGGAACCACCACATTTGGTGAAAGGAAAGGTGAGAATAGGGAAAACCTGGCTTACATGTCATTGAACCGGAACACATCATTAGATATTTGGCGGTTCATCTTTGACATGATAGTAATCACGAGCTAGACGGAGGACGAGCCTCCTACCACCAACCTAAATCCATTCAACTCCATTACAAATAGAGCACAATATATGTTACGTTACCCAACACCGCAGTTTTTTAATTCAATGTTCTAATATTGCAATGTTGTTCCAAGTAGGATTTATACATATAAAAAATATTTTTGTTAAAACTGAAAAATTTGCGGTGGATTAACCTGCGAGTTGCAAATGGCAGGTTAAGGGAAAACATACCTTTATTTCACATATAACATTAAAAGTCCGAACTTTAACATTTTTATATTTTCGGTATCAAATCCTATGACCAAATAATAATGTTCGAGTAAAATTACTATCTGGTCGAGGATTTTGTGATATTTATGAGTCATAAACCTGACCGTCGCCGCTTTATCGAAATTTTATAGCCGACTTATTGGAATTAGTTTTAACTGCAAATGATAATTTCTTTCTTCTCGCTTATGGCCCTATAAAAGGAACATTGTTTATAAATATAAAATAATTCGAAAATAATAATTTACTCGAGTCAGGATCGAACCTACAACTATCGCTTGTACAGCATATACAGTTCTACTATGCAACCACTTAAAGTATTTTAACAAAAACACTGCAGCAACGAAATTACCATCAGACCCATTAATCTAAAGTCGACACAAAAAGCACTGCAGAGATCGATAGTTTAAACAGTTCCCTCCAAACTTTTCACCATAATTTATAGAGAATTTACATATAAATTTGTATATTGTTATTGAAATTCGTTCACATTGCTAAAATACTTTTGTACTTTTTCTTTTTGTCTCTTTTTCTTTCAAAGGAATACTCTCTCTCTTAACTTCACGCTGTATCCCGCATATAGCAGGGTAGGCAGAGGGAACCTGAGAACCTAATGTTAAGACTCTCCGTTCTCTTTCAATAATTCCGTTCCCCACTTTCCGCCGAATTCAGGCACTGCGTGAATACAAAACTTAGCAACAAATAAAATTTTGAGTTCTTTTAAAAGGTAAAAACGCGACTTCAAGGTTTTAACCGTATAATAGGATAGATTCAGAAAGAAACTAGTGTTAAAAACTTCGTTATCCACTTTTCGATTTGGTGATATAATCTATTGACTTTAATTATTTGAACTTAAGTGGTGGAAACAAACGCTGCTTTGTCTTTCTATTCGATTTCCCTACTCGATTGAGATTAACGCCTGTCGTGAGCGACACACACAAGAGTACCACTGTTAACGGTACAGGTTGTGGGTTCGATTCCCACTGCAAAAAATGTAAACGTTTAGTATTTTCATTTCCTGGGTCTGGTAACTAGGCAAAGCGTGACGTTGAGTTTCGCCACTCAGCACGCAAGACCTCAATTCGGCGGAAAGTGAGGAACGGAGTGTCTTAACACTAGGTTCTCAGGATCCCTCTGCCTACCTTGCTATATGCGGGATACAGCGTGAACATAAAAAAAAAGAACGAGGTTTGAACCTAAACCATCGTATGAACACTGTATGGCATAAAATATTACTGAACATATTACGTTAAGTTCTTGCTGATGCAAGGCAAATAGTTCAACACTAGTCCAAACACATAAATAACATATTTCCTTCGTTCATACCAAGTACAGGCTTTGCTAAAATAAATCACACGATAAAGATTTGTGACGCTTTATTCCCCGTTGATAAGGAAAACCATTACTTCCCTTTCTACAAAATATGTCCTATATTTAACGAGGCTGGCGTATTGGAACAGCACCTCTCTGTAAATACGATTGATTACGAGTTCGAATCCCTCTCTGGGGTATGATTATATATCTAAAATATATTTTGAAAAATGTACAAAGTAAATCTATGAAATTAAAATATTAAATATTTATAATAATTAATATTTAGTTTTCTAATAAGTAATATATGGTATTTTCTTTTACTCCCTCTGGTAAGGCAAAGCGCGGCGTTGAGTTCCGCCACTCAGCACGCAATGCCTCGGCAGGAAGTGGGGAAAGGCAAAATAAAAGAACGGAGTGTATTAACTAGTTCTCTAGTTTCGTCTGCCTACCCTAGAGTTGCTCAAATATCGATAGTTTCGCTATCGATAAGTGACCTTGAGAACTAGTAATAATATCGATAGTGCTATCGATATTCTCGATATGGTTGGTTTTATCGATACAATCAATATCACAAATTAGCTAATATTCATTGGAAGCAATAATATCGATATAATAGAAACTATTCAAGGACAATACTATCAATGGTATCGATAGTATTTTTTTTTTCATGTAATACATTCTATTACATTTTAACAAATAAAAAATAGTGTCAATAGTATTAAACTGTTGCAGTTTATTAAACTATCGACAATATGAGTATAACGATTCTATCAATAATATCGATTGTATTACTCCTAAGCTTATATCGGTCTACGATAGTATCGATACTATCGATAGGCACATCTAGCCTACCCTGCTGTGTACGGGATACAGCGTGAAGCTAAAAAAAAGTATAAAATAAATTTTAACAAATAGAATTAGAGCGTTTTCCATGCAACGTGATATTAACGAAGTGATCTGTACTCAACTAGCATGCTCGAAAGCCATTAACTAAAGAGCTTAAATATTTTGTTTGGTTTTTTCCTTTATTTATTGTTAACTTTAAAAGTGTTTTAAACCATAAAGCTTATATCCATGAGGCTATAGTAGCGCAGTAATTGATAATAAACTCGATAGATCGGGGATTCGATTTCACTCAGGAGAATTTTTTTTATTCTTTTTTTATAGCTTCACGCTGTATCCCGCACATAGCAGGATAAACGGAGAGAACCTGAGAACCTAGTGTTAAGACACTTCGTTCCCCACTTTTCGCAGAATTGAGGCATTGCGTGTTGAGTGGCGGAGCTCAACGCCGCGCTTTGCCTTGTTACCAAACCCAGGAAAGGAAAATACTAAACTTTTTCTTGTACATCATTTTATTTAAAATATTTATATGATATTTAAATTATAATTGATAAAAACGACACAAAGATTTCACATATTCCTTGAAGTAGTGTAGTAATAGTATAAATATCGCAAAACATAATTAATTTTTTTTATTAAAATAATATAAAGTATATAAAAAAATAATGGAATTCCACACATTCAGTAGTTATTCACACTCAGCTTCATGCAGCAGTATGGCGCGCCGGACGTACCGGAAGTGATAGAAACTAAACACTACTACGAACGAGAAGAAGTACATAACTGTAACAAATATAATATTAATTAATATTTTCAATATTTATATTAATTTTATTATATTAAATTCAAGAAAACTTTACCGCCTGTCGTGGCGCAGAGGCACAAGCGTCCGACTGTAAACGCGACAGGTTGTGGGTTCGTTTCCCACTCGAGAAGATTAAAAGTAAATTTATTTCCTGGGTTTGGCAACAAGGCAAAGCGTGGCGTTGAGTTCCGCCACTCAGCATGCAATGCCTCAATTCGGCGGAAAGTGGAGAACGGAGTGTCTTAACACTAGGAAATATACGTATATTTAGTAAATATACAAAAAAAAACAGTATTATCACTCCATACCTTCTATTATTACTCTCGAAAACCTTCATTTATATAAATCAGTTCCTTTCTTATTAACATCCGCTAGAGCAAACAAAGTGAAGCGAGGAATTTAAACATTAATATATTTAAAATATTCACTTTTTGTTTCCTAAGACTGACTGGCTTTGACAAAGGCAGGAAGGAGTATGGCTCTTTACATCTTAAACATGACATGACTTGATATTTTATGGTTCATTTGATCTTAAAAGGCTGCGTTTGATTACGTGAGCGTCGACGGTGAAAAGGAAGGAAGGCAAAAAACGTTAGAATCAAGAATTAGAATATCTCTATGCATATTCCAGAACTATTGTTATATGGTTTAATTGGATACATTGAACAATTATCATACTTAAGTAAAAAAATAAATAAAAGTGAATAATAAAAGAAAGTAAAAAAATATAACGCCTGTCGTGGCGCAGAGGCACAAGCGTGCGACTGTAAGCGCGACAGGTTGTGGGTTCGATTCCCAGTCCAGGAAACGGAATTTTCCATTACCTGGGTTTGGTAACAGGGCAAAGCGCGGCGTTGAGTTCAGCCACTCAATACGCAATGCCTCTATTCGGCGGAAAGTGGGGATCGGAGTGTCTTAACACTAGGTTCCCTCTGCCTATCCTGCTATATGCGGGATACAGCGTGAAGGTATGTATGTGTGTAAGAAAATTGGTTCTTTTTTTAGACATAAAGTGCATTTATTTGCAGGGTAAAATATTATTATATAATATTACTGATATTACAGCTTCAAGGCAAATTGACTTATCCTGTGGGATAATGACTTATTACTTAAATTGACTTATCCTAGGCACAGACAACTTAGTATTTAGTTTACCACTGTCCTCCCATACTCAAGATATTATGGATTATGAAGCGGAACTCAACGCCGAATTTTATCTTACAAAGGCAAACTTACAACAAGGAAATGAAAATAGAAACATATACACATAATTATTACTTTGACGGAGAATCGAACCCGCAAGCATTGCCGAGAAATTGAGCTATTGCTATGACCTCGATCATGTATATAATATTATCATTGCGTAAAGAGTAGTAAAAACTGATTTAGTTCAGTTTTCACACGGGAGAATGATTATATTTAAAATATTTTTATTTTTTCACTCTGGTAAGACAAAGAACGGCGTTGAGGTCCGCCACTTTACACGCAACGTCTAACATTCCGGTGAAAACCGGCTAATTAAATGTCTTGACGCTAGGTATACTCTGGCTCCAGGGTCAGAGCTCTTTAAGCTCGGCCCCCCACAAAACCCGGTCACGCTTTGGAGGCCAATAGGGCCAACAGCATACTACACATTCGAAAAAAAAAAGCATACTCTGGCTACCCCCATGCGGAATATGCTTTATTCCGCATAGGGGTAGCCAAAGTATTTTTTTTTTCGAAGCTCCTTCTTCATTAAAACAGTCTAAATCTAGGTATTTATAATATATACATGTATCTCACATTTTTCACACCAAAATATGATAAAAGCGTGAAGATAAGGATTATTTATACAATATTGCACTTGCAATAACATATCAAAGTTCAATAATATCTGCATTGAAACGACCAGTGATGGAATGGATTCATTAATTAGTTAATGCGTGGTCCGATCTCCACCATTTTCAATCTCGTAATGAACTTTTCATACAAATGTACATGCTCAAAGGCACGTATAAATCATTTGTTTGTGTATTATAACCTATCTATAGAAGATGTTACTATGACATTTTAAAATCCTCGAAAATTTTTAAATGTCTTAATAATTGACATTATTAAACAAAACTATTTAAAGAGGTACCAAACGCGTATATTTTGGAATACGAGAATACACTTTTGCACACCTCACACTTATCTGTAGTCTCAGATAGACTGTTAAAGCATCCCATCCACACTGATTCTCATAAGATCTTTCAAGAATTTTAAATATTTTAAATGAAATATTCGCAATCGCATATGTATTGGTATTTGAGAAAATAATCAGAAAATCCGAGGAAATCACTTAAGAGAATCGACTTCGAATCGTTTGTACTACTACAGAGTTGGTTTAAAATCGCATAAGAAATTGCGAATATCAAAAATGCTATTACATTCTAATAAAAAAGATGTATATTTTTGATCATCTACTTAATAAGTAATCTAGTAACCTTTCTTATAAAAAATAAATATTACTTACAAATTAACTAAATGTATTTTAAATAACTTCAATATATTTTTACCCGATCCAAGTAATGTGAAAAGTCCACTAACACACGCTAGATTCGCAAGCCTGTGTTGTTCATCCTTTATTTTAGGGGCTAGAAAAAATATGAAAACATAACATTAAATTTTATTAAAAGCAACGAACGTCGATGAAATATCTTGACCCGAGGGGATAAGCAGAAGGAACCTGAGAACCTAGTGTTAAGACACTCCGTTCTCTTTGAACAATTCCGTTACCACTTTTTTCCACCGAATTAAGGCATTGCGTGCTGAGCGACTCAACGCAGTGCTTTGCCTTGTTACCAAACCCAGGAAATGAAAATAATAAACTTTACATTTTCTGGAGTGGGAATCAAACCCACAACCTGTCGCATTTACCGTCGCACGCTTGTACATCTGCGCCACGACAGACATTTATTTATTTATTTTTTTGATCAAGAAATTAACGTTCTTGATATCTTTCTTTGGGCTACTTTCTAGGCAGATTGAGGGGACATCTATATTTTTAATGTCCCCTTATGCCACTGTAATCACTAAATTTTTACGATATACATACATTATTTCCTCTTATTTAGTAGGTTCACGCTTAGCAAGGAGTCAATGAGAACTTACTTTCCAACATACTTGTTTTGCTTCATTCACTATCATCACAGTACATATTTTGCAGGCAGATTAACCAATTTTACGATATTGCTGCTAATTTGATATTATATAATCAAATACAATTAAATTGAATACAATTGACGTATGATTTTGCAAATATTTATACAAAATATGACTCCATGTCGCAATCAATTTTAGTTTGTATTGTCAATACATATATTTTATTAAGAGCTTTTGCAGGCCAAATTCGATTAAGCTCTGTGCCTCTCAGCGTTTTTACAATTTGGAGCTTTCCCCACGCGCAACTATTTTCCGATTTGACAGTCAAAAAGGTTCCGCTTTTTGACATTTTTTTTTAACTTCTCGCTGTATCCCGCATATAGCAGGGTAGGCAGAGGGAACCTGAGAACCTAGTGTTAAGACAATCCATTCTCTTTCAACAGTTCCTTTCCGTTAAAATTATTCAATGATATTCGTATTATTGAAAAATAAATATTTATTAAATTTCAATCTATTGTGTATTGATTCCCGTGCAAAAGAATAAGCATATTATTTAAAATAATTTAATATAAAAATTATGCGCCATGTACATAGTGCCTGAATATAACCATGATTGGTTGTGGATTCAATTCCCACTTGTGGAATGATTGTAACTACCTACCTAACTTCACGCTTTATCCCTAGCGGGGTAGTCAGAGAGAACGGAGCGTCAAACGCTACGGTCCCTGCATACCACTTTCTCCTCGTGCACAGTCTTTAACCTCTTCATACATGCCCTCCGGGGGGTGTTCATGCTTTTTACGTGACCTTCCTCCAGTATCATTGATACTGTGTTCTCGAAGGTCAAGCAAGGTCTCCCCCTACCTCTCTTGCCGCTCACCTTTGCTTCATATATCTTTCTCAGCATTCTTTCATCACTCATCCTCTCGACGTGCCCAAACCACCTGAGCACGTTCTTCTTCATTCTTACTATAACATTCTCACTTGTACCTGTCTTTCTAAGTATCTCTTCGTTGCGGATTCGGTCAGCCAAACTGAATCCGCATATTCTCCAAAATTATATTTAACTCATCTTTATTATAAATAAATAAAATACATTTCATTCATACCATCTTTAAAGCGAGTGCAGGCCCTGCCAATTTTTGTGAGCCCAAGTGAAGTTATTGCAAGCCAAACGAACATTGCCACCAAAAGGTACACCTAGGAACCGAAAATTGTTACTAATTATTATTATGATTATTAGTAAAGAAAACAAACATTTTTGAGTTCATCGGTGACATACAGACAAACATTCATTTTTATATATTCCTCTGTGTAAAAATACTTGGTCATATTGATTTTTATGACAATCGGTTGAACGGGATAGAAGTTGCTACTCTGCAGCACCACCTGGTGGCGATGAGCATATTTATACAAACCTACTCCTTGGAAAAATACATATATATACCAATTTTCATAATAATCGGTACAGTAGTTTTTAGTTCATCGACGACATACAGACAACTTCATTTTTATATATAAAGATAGGATCATCGCCGCGTTTTTTCATATCAGAGCGGAGAAATGAAAACAACTAAAATATAACCCAGGATGACACTTACAACGCGTTAGCAGTTACAGACAGACAGTATCTCACTCCGTTCCTCTCTTTCCGCCGAATTTAGGCATTGCGTGCTGAGTGGCGGAACTTACCAACCAACCAAAAAGAAACCAAAAAAATATATAAAAATTAATGTTTGTCTGTATTTCATCGATGAATTCAAAAACTACTGTACCGATTATTATGAAAATTGGTATATATTATAGATATATGTATTATTCCACGAAGAAGGTTGCTTACCAACGTATGAATAACCATTTTATTTTAAATCTAAAACGCAACAAAACGGAACGAAATGCGCTCAAAAATTTTTCTCTGTAGATGCTTGAAATACAGAAGGAAAAAACTAAATTGCTGCTATAATAATATAACTAAAAAAATACCTTAATTTCAATTAAATATATACCACTGCATTGAAATAAAGGTAATAAGGTTAATAGTTAAACTAAATAACATTACTCGTACATGAATTTGCTAGTTGATATTTCAAATGAATGCGAGTGTAACGAATCTGTGGTACAGTTGTACTTTTGAAATGCTATATTTAAGTATCCAAAGTATTTATACGGTATATTATTTTTATTTTTACAAACTACATATATGAATGAAAGAATGAAAACCATTAATAAAATAATTAAGAATTGTAAACCATTGTCGAATATAAAAAAAAAAAAAAAAAAAAAATAGTCCCGCTGAGTTTCTTGCGCCGGTTCTTCTCAGGTCTGAGGCATTAAATTTAGTGAACCGGTGGTAAATTATTTGACGTTCAAAAAATGAAGCTTGTAACTTCTTATTTTGAATAAAATTATTTGACTTTGACTTTGACTTTGAAATGTTTAACTCCATTTTATAAATTGTGCTCATTATAAAAATATTCTACTAATATTATAAATGTGGAAACGTGTGAACATGGATTGATGGATGCTTGTTACTCTAACAAAAACTACTGAAAGGATTTAGATGAAACAAATAGGCACGTATTTTTGAAGTTTTTAAGTTAATCGCACACTTAGGAAACCTTAAAAATATTTAGTAAATAGCATTCT